>JAMKQA010027482.1:0-22256 GCA_024699735.1 Posidonia australis
ACACATGTCTTAAACAGAATGCTAGCCTTAGCATTGGAAAATAATCTAATTTCTGGGATTCAGTTACCAAATAATGGTCCAAACATAATGAATATACAATATGCTGACGATACCATCCTTTTTCTACAGGCCTCTGAGGATAATCTAATAAATATTAAAAGAATACTCTGTTGTTTCCAAACATGCTCAGGATTAAAAATAAATTTCCATAAATCCTCTATCACTGGCATTGGAACTCATGATTCCTTTACTCAGAGAGCCTCACATATCTTGGAATGTCAAATTGAAAGTCTCCCTATAAAGTATCCGGGACTTCCTTTACACTTCAGGAAACCCAATCATCATGACTGGCTGCCAGTCATTGAAAAAATCTCAAACAAACTATCACTCTGGAAAGCAAAGATATTATCACTTGGGGGTAGACTCACCTTGGTCAATGCAGTTTTATCTGCTATTCCTACTTACTACGTATCTATTCTACACCTACCAACCAGTGTGGAGAAAGCTATTGACAAGCTCAGATTAAGATTTCTATGGAACTCTCTCTCTTCTTCCTCAGCTTGCCACTTGGTTAAGTGGAAATCTCTATGTAGATCCAAGGAACAAAAAGGATGGGGAATTATCGATTTAAGGAATTTCAACATGGCATTGAAATGTAAATTACTATGGCAATTCTTATCAAATGACTACTCATTGAAATGGAAAGAAATAATTAAAGCCAAATATTCAACAAGAAGAGGTCTTGGTGCAATACTTAATATTTCCAACTCTAGAACATCACCCCTTTGGTATGAAATTAAAAAAAGTTTTGATGCCATAAATGGTTTCACCTTGTTCCATGTAAACAATGGAAAGAGCACCATCTTCTGGAAAAATAGATGGTAGAATGGGGAAAAACTTAGAGACATCTTACCTGATCTCTTTAGGAGAGTGAAATTTAAACAAGCTTCTGTTAAAAAGGTTATTCGAATCGTTAACTCTAATCCCAATAATCTATTTCATAATCCAATATGTCATACTGATTCTATCTCCCTTCATTATCAATTGAATATGTTAGCTGGGATCATTCCTACTGCAGGATTGAATACTGAGGAGGATACCATTATTTGGAAACCTACTAATAACAATTTTACTGTTAAATCATGCTATGCTATGTTAAATGATGGAGGACTTAGGTTTAAGTATTTTGGGGAAATCTGGAAATGCTGGGTTCCTCTCAAAGTTAAATTATTTTCCTAGTTAGTGGTTTGCAATAAAATTCCGACCAAGGAGAACTTGTGTAAAAGAGGCTGGAATGGTCCCATTCTATGTGTTTTTTGCAATAAAAATGTAGAATCTACAATACATCTCTTCCTATTCTGCCCTTTTACTTACTCAGTATGGAATGCTTTTACACTGAATCCCTTGTATCTTGTTATCCTTTCAATAGCAGATTTATTTAGTTTACCACCTGTGTTAAAATTTGGTATGCCTGACATTGGTTCTCATACCTTTGCACAAATATTTCTATGGTCTATTTGGAAAGAAAGGAACAACAGAATTTTCAGGAATACATCCAGAAATATCTGCATGATGGTTAACGATATTTTAAACTTGTCTCATTGCTGGATTGAAAGTTTGGGTGCAGGTTTTGAAAAAAATGAGATTCTGCAATCTATTACTTCCTTTCAGCAGAATAGAAACATGGACATAGATCCCTTGACTGTGAATCTTGTTCAGATTGGTGGAGAAGATAATGCCTCCACTCCTGCTCTTGAGGAGGGGAACCCTCTGTGATGGCTAAATCCTTGTTAGCCAAATTTATTGCTTATCTTTGCTATCTTTTTGAGGCTCTGTAAACTTAAGCCTTCTGCATTGTGTTATTTTGTTACTGGACAGTAGGAGCTCAGATTTTGTAATATTTATCCCAACTATGGACTTTATGTGGCTAAGATTTTGGAATATATAAAATAAAACAGATTACCGATTTCAAAAAAAAACATGAGTAGCACCCATTTCTTTTCCCCATCTTTTTCTTCTTTTTGTTTTCTTCTCAAAGCTTTATCTCTCTCTCTCTCTCTCTCTCCTCCTTCCAACACCATCGGAGATCATCAAAGTTGCATCAGAGTTATTGAGCATCGTTGAGCATCGTTGGACGTTCTCCTCCCATCAACGAACGTAAGAGCATGTGTACAACACTTATTTGAGATGATTTAGGGTAAAAATAAACACAATCTTGATTTTTTAGTAAAGATCAAGGTTATGGTTGGAGAACTTGAAAAAATGAGGTGTTTCTTTAAGATGAGTGGTCTCTCTCTCTCTCTCTAAATCATGATATTTTTCTTCATATTTTCATCTTATGGGCTACTAATATAATAAGAACTTATAGATATACATGTAAGTTTTGTTTGTTGTTGACTGATATAGTTCTATCTCTGGTGTCTATCACCCTCGTTCTAAAACAAGGAAAGTATTGATGTGAAAATAGATCATTTTACAAGGTTTGAAATTTATATTTAAAGTACTAAGATTTTGAATTGAAAAGTTCTTGTAAGTCTAATATAACATTAATTTTTATGTGAACAACAAACAAACCACTCATCACCACCAGCGGGCTACATAAATTTTGTAGCTATTTCCTAACAAAAGCACGTTCAGATTCCTCTAATTTAGAATTACTACCTTTTTTTTCTTTTCCCTATTGTCAACAAAGCCACACATGACAAGACAAAGGAATTATATTGAAAATAAAAATATCCAATTAAAGAAAGGAAAATAATAATAATAATATTCTATGCGCATTTCCCCTCATGGAAAATAGACTTCTAACTATATTTGTTACAATTTATTGGTTAGACTTCACCACTTGTCTTGACATCACCAGATGGTCGCGGTATGCTTTGTCAATGAAGCTATCAAATATGATACCTAGAGCTTAGTGCTATAGATACCCATGAGCATATCTCCAACAATGTGACGGTTAATAGTGAAATGAGACTCAAAAATAGATAATGACATCATATAAGAGAGAAGTTTATAAGTTTAACATCTTCATCAGACAAAAAAATCCAAAGCAGTAACATAATGGTAACACGCTAAACAAGGAAATGGAAAAATTGTTGAGATGACAACTTACATCTCGAATCCAATCTGCCGTAGAAAATTTTGCTCTGTGGTATTATTTTGCGGTTAAACAAATATATAACACGGGACTACAATCACAATGGCAAGCAGTTGCCACAGTAACATCTATATATCAAGCAGAAGTCTGCGAGAATCCTCCACGACATCCTTGATACGACGCAAGAAGAAGACGGCTTCTCTACCATCAATCAGTCTATGGTCATATGTCAACGCAATGTACATCATTGGCCTTGGGACCACATTGCCGCCAACAACCATTGGGCGCGACACAATGGAATGCATACCTAGGATGGCCGACTGCACAAAAGAGGCTGTTTACAGTAGTGTTGAGCGAATACAGTCTGCAAATGTATACCATGAAAGTGAGCAATACCGAACCTGTGGAGGATTGATGATGGGGGTACTCAGAAGACTTCCATAGACTCCTCCGTTTGAAATTGTAAATGAGCCACCAGCCATCTCATCAATTGATATTGTCCCATCAACAGCCTTCTTGGCTAGAGTATTGATCTCCTTCTCTATTTCAGCAAAGTTCATCTTATTCGCGTTGCGTATAACTGGAACAACAAGGCCCTAGGCAAGGAAGAAAGTTAGTGACAATGTCGACCCTCTAATGAACATAAATAAAATGGTGAAGTAGATCCCGTGAACATAAAAAGAATGCCTCATTCTTTTTTATAATTTACCCCTTGCATTCTGACATTTTTCAAGAACACACATCATGTACCATATCATCTTTCTAGTCCACCAGTCTTCCAAATAAACAAAAGTAGAACTGAGTGGCATTCATTCTATCAAACACTGATTACCAGCAAATATATGCAAATACACAGATGCTCCTCAAAAATAAAATTAAAGTAAAATGAGAATTTATGAAACAGATGTCAGAGTGTCTTATGTATGGCATTTTTTGATAGATGCTAAACATTTCAGCCTGGAAAAAACAAAATACTTGACAGTAACCCTATTAAAAAAAGGAAGCTATTTGAAGTTTGGTACAAGATACCCTATCCTGCGTTTTAACCAATATTATCACAAAACCCCTCCAAAATTTATAAAACTTAGAAGTCATAATTTGCGTACATAGTACTCAGTCAATCAATAAGCTGGGGATAATTGAGGCACAAAAACATCCTCAAAATCAACCTAATATTTGATAAACAAGGCTACATAGTTATGATTACCTTCATGTATAAACATTTTCAATAGGAATTGTTTCTATTATACAAATCCATGGAGCTTATACATCTGTATACATATGACCTCACATGATATATAGCATATGAACAAAGACAATTAAAATTAGAAATTAATCTGGAAACTTCATTGATAAATAATGGGATTGAATGACACACTATTATTTATGATGATATGTAGAAATAAGGCATTTCTCACCACTTAATCATGTATAAGATGTTATGATATGAATATGAACATTCACATTTATTACAAGTTTATTTTTTTACAAATGATATACACACAAAATAGAAAAAAAGCATATATCTACGCCCAGCATCTAAGCAAGATTTACCAGCTCCTAGGATCAGGAGCTGAACAAGAAATGGTGTTGAAAGACATGTAATCACTTTCTGAACCATTGGATTGGTTATCCTGGTGTGAGAGAATTAAATTTTCTTCTCGAAAACAAAGGAAATCTGTGCAAATAGCTACAAGTCTTATGCTTAAGTCTAGAAGTTTGCAGAACTGAAGTTGTGACTTCTCTAGTATTCTTCTTGATGAAGGCAAAAAAGCCTTAAAACTATGATATTTACTGAAGATATGTATGACAATTGTCTGTTAAAAAATAACATAAGTGTTCTGCACTTTTGCGGTTAAATGTCCTCAGAGTTGGGATGTGTTTCTTTTCATCAAAAAAGTATCATAGTTTTTTTATATTATACTATAACCTTGGAATACATCCATCCGTAGGTGGAAAGACGGAGAGGGATACACACACCTGTAGGTGGATAGGGAAGCCCATGGTTAAGTGGGAGCAAGCCACCTTGAAAATTCCACCAATTCATGGTGGAATTCAAACCATGGTCTCCTCTACAACAATGAATGCATGAAAAACCTAATACCATAAGCAAGCAGTAATAGGGCATTGACAAACCTTCGGAGTACCAACAGCAATGCTTATATCAATATACTCCCTGTAGATGATGTCCTCCCCATCAATAACTGCGTTAATAATGGGCTGATTCTGGAGTCCACTGACTGCAGCCTAAGAAAATCATAAAAGAACAAAAGGAACCAACAGAAAAATAAATAATAGATATAATATGTTCATTCTTGACAGAATGGCAGTCTAGTCATTCTTGAAGCAAACCTTCACAAAGCCTGACATGAGACCCAACTTCACTCCATGCTTTTCAAAGAAAGCATCTTTATATTCAGAACGAAGTTTCATCAAGTTTGTCCTAAATTATGTGATCCATGAAATAAGAGTGAATTGAAAGAAAAAGTCAATTGATACAAATTGCATCTAGGAAGAAGCAAGATGAAACAAATAACATAAATACAAAGCATGCATCCAAATAACAAGAGGTTTGAAATGACTCGTTCACCTGTCTTCACTTCTATCCAAAGACATAACACAACTTTAAAACCATTTTGATGATTTCTATGTCCCAATCATGAAAATATTGATATTCTTCAATGCAGAAAGTTTTTTGTATAATGCAGTTTTTACATAATAAACCACTAAAAAGAACTTTCGTTTCTTAATATACCTATTAGTGTGACCCATCTTCATTATGGCTATACTTCATTTAAAAGCAATATCAACCATCCAACATTCTCTACCAGAAACAATAACTAGCAAGTTAGAAGCCCTATGTAGTTTCCCCTTTTATTTATGTGTAGACACAGACAGAATCACCAAGTGTTTACACGTGATTTTACAGAAAAAACAAGGGAAGATCTAATTAAAATTTCAATAAGAAAACACTTAGAAGCAAAACAGTGTCGTATTTATGTCACATAACAACCAAAATAGTAGTGAGTGTGCATATAAACCAGTTCAATTCTATTTTTACATGAATCACATGGCCTACTTGAGGGATCGCAAGACCACACTTCCAAGTTTCCAACCACATTGTGTAGCCAATTCTCAATTGTGTGCATTTCCACAGCATTTGATTTCTACAAAGGATGCCGTCCCCAGTCATAGCCTTTAATAGATAGGACGTTCTTTTCTTTCCACATGCTTCCCATTTTAACCATCCAGAGTTAACTACATGGGCAACATTGAACCTTAATATCCCCAGCTCTCTGTCTATTGAAAATAAACTAAAAAGAATTCATTTCTATGCATCTCCTACTCTTTACTTCCAATAAACTTACACACCATATATTTGATTTTACACATACTTAACCTAAATCCTTTATATTATAGTGTGTGATTTCAACTTGAACTAAACCCTGCCTAGTTTTTTCGACAAAAGAAACATCAGGTGCAAAAAATACACACCATTAGACCAATTAAATTTTTTTTAAGTTTAAAAAAGTCAGATTTTCTAAGTTGATTCTGTACATAACATTGGTCCCTTGCAAACCCATCGATGGAAATTCAAAGGCCTCTCTACTAGACTGCTACTGTTTGACTGTAGCCATTCATACATGTCTTCATTTACCAAAATTATCCTATTTGTGATATTTTTTTTTCCTTTCTAAACTCATAAGTCCATGGCAATATGTAATCAGGAAGAGACTCAACTTGCATTTGATTAACAAAGGTGAAGAAACAAATACACCTACATGTCAACTTCATTGAATGTTGTAAGCAGCGCAAATGTGTTCTGTGAATCTTTCAAACGGGTTGCAACCCGTTTCCTGAGTCTAGTCATAGGAACCTGCAAATGAATATAGATCCAAACTAAATTATTCAAATGCAAAAGAGAAGAAGTGTTGACCTTTGAAATTATGTATAGAACAATAGTACTAACTCGTCTCTCCCTTTCTTTTGGAGGAAGTTGAGGTTCTGAAGCAGATGTCCTTGAGGGTGCAGGAGAAGGTGCTTTAGAAGGTTCCTTCACAATAGATTCCGCTTTGGGTTTTTGCTGATCCACACTCTCCTTTACTGGTGGAGGGGATGGAGGTGCAGCAGCTTTAGTTGATGTTTCTTCTGATGGTGCCGCATGTGCTGCAGCAGTAGCAGATTTTGATATGACAGCAATCTTGGTTCCTGGTGTCACAGTATCCCCTTCTTTTGCTACATACTGTCAATATTTAACAAAAACAGTTCAAAAAGTTGAATCCAAGCTTCGTCGGTAGAACTTTGGCATAAAGATAAGCATCCTCCAAACACAAATAGCCAGAGATGCTCGAAACTTGGACATTTGTATTTTACCTTTACGATGACTCCTGCTTCAGGACTAGCAACATCAATGGTCACCTGAATAATAGAATGTCAAATAATAATTCAATGTTCAGTTGATTGAATCGATTGGCAACACCAAATAAAGCAGCTCAATATAAAAAGTATACCTTATCAGTTTCAACTTGAGCAATGGTCTCATCAACTCCAACAGCATCACCAGGTTCTATTCATGTTTATTGATTAGTAAATTCCATGTTAAGGTACGTAAATACAACATGAAGCATAACACAAGTAGGGAACATTTTTCATGACCAATCAACATAACTCATGCATCTTACTCAAATACAAAACTGGCAATTGAACAGAAACACTACTTATTAAATAGTTGTGCAGGGAGTAGAAAATTCTAATTAGACACATGCATTGATGAAATTGCCAAAAGAACAAGCAGATTATAGTTACTATCTTTTCATACTTTTCAAAAGTGCTGCAAGGGTGCCGTCAGTGATAGATTCACCCATATGAGGAACGACGGCATCAAGTAGATCACCTTCATTCAAAGGAAAAGTTGGTTAGAGCATCATTAAATATAGAATTGCCACCATGATATCCAAAAAGATCATAGTTAGGTAATGTATCTGATAAACTACCACTTTCTGAAGCAAATGGCCGGACCAAATTATTGCAAGAACCAAGTCGCATGGTGTTAACATCTCCCCTGCACATGCCATATGAAAAGACTCAGTAGAAATGGAAAAGAAGCAACATCCTGCTATGGATTGGGCACAAGTTTGTCATATTAAAATATGAAATATATGACAGCAAATAAAACAATAAATCATTAGAAAATGAATTGATGTTTTTAGAATCCAAACTAACCTTGCAGGCTTTGTATAAATTGGACCACCTGGGAGCCAGGAGGGTTTAGATGAGCAAATCATTAAATCAATCCTCTAAAATAAGCAAAAGTGGTTTGATAGATTAACTCAAACCTGAGATCCAATTGCTGATGCCGGAACACCTTTTCACAAGGAACACCTGCAAATGTTAATAAATGTAAATCTATTGAAATCTTGAAACAAAAACCGATGCCGGAAGTACATCACATATACTGGAACCTATATAACTCAATATAATTCTACACAAACATTAGAAACTTCAATTGTAGTCGTAAAAATCCAATTCTTTGAGTGAATCACAGACAAGTCAGGTTGACCTTTTGGCGGCAACTACAATGAGTAGAGCCAAAAATGGGAATGAACAAGGGTTACAAACTTAGCATAAGAAAATCACAGCCCATTTCTTCAACGTCTAATAGACCTCAAAAATAGAAGATAACAACCAACAAAATAATGCAACAGCAAGAATATAGATGAACACCTCAGTTTCGGCGCTTGCGGAAGCCCCCCTTATGACAGAAACCGCAGGCCGGATCCTTTGCATTGACTGAACAAGAACCTGCATTCCATACAAGATACAACCCCAACAACAAAAAGGGTTTTAGCAAAAATACAACCTTCACAGAAAATTATCGATCATTATTAAAATGAAAACTAAGTAAAAATCGGACCTTTCTCCTTGCGATCCCCAACATATTGGCACCTCAAACCTAGCAGATCAGTACCCACTTCAGTGAAAAAACGAGATATTTATGGGAAAACACTCTTCTTCTCGAATGGAAAGCAAACAAATAGAAGCTAAACACAAAAAAGAAGCGAATCTGAAGAGGAAAAGGCGAACGAGTTGGACCAACAATGCAGAGCAGAGAAAATAGAGGGAGGCAGGAAAAAACAGACCTTTTGGTTTGTTGATAGTGATTCGAAACTGGAACGGCGATGAGAATTGAGGAAGAGGAAAGGAGGCGGCCGGCACGAAGGAAAGAGGACCCAACACGTCTAGGATGTCTCGCTCTCGTTCGCCCTTGCCGAGTGACTGTTCTCTCTTTGGTTATGTGGGTCCCACCACAGATTTGGGTGTGGTATCACATAATAAAAGGAACAGTCAACAAGAACCGCGAAGTGAAGAGAAGGTAATTAAATTCCGTTGTCTGCCAAACACCAAGTCAAATTGATACTCAATTATTCCTTGCCATGTTGCCAAAGACAACCTCTTGTATTGTATGTCGTTTAAAACAACATACAATTCATTCATTTGTTATATTGATGTTCGACTTGTCGTTTAAACTTTAGGGCATCTTCTTCAATGTCTCCATTAGGACCCTGCTTCTAGGGTTTTGACAAGAAAGTAAAGCATCCACTAGATACAAGGGAAAAAAAGAAAGGAAATGCTACATCATATCTAATGATAAAAGTCACTAGGAATTCATTTTTAACTCCATCGCATCCACTTAAACTCATCAAAAGCTCTTCATATAAAGGTTATCTTAGAAGCATAGTCCCAAAAATCGACATGTGAAAAGGATCAATAAAATATTTATGACTTTAAAAAAATCAAAATATTTTCTAAGTAATTAAAAAAATCAAGAAAATATTGAAAACTTTGAAAAGAATTCAAATATTTTGTAAATAAATTAATAATTGAGGAAAATAATAAGAAATTGAGAAAATAATAAGAAATTTTAAAATTTTGAAGAAAATCAAAAATAATATTGAATGTACAAATTATTAAATAAAATATCTCAAAAATTTTGAAAAAATCATAAAAAAATCAAAAAAAAAAATAAGGAAACATATTTAAATTGCATGACTATTTTTTTTTTCATATAATTAATCTTATTTAACTTTTTGTTTTCAGCTTTCATAGTATCGAATTCTAATGGATCATAGAGTAATGGAAGTGGAGATAATGAGAGAGTTGCTAGATTTGATGATCCAGATGATTGCATAGATATTTTGTCAACAACAACAGACAGAAAATAAAATGCAAGTACTGTGGAAAGAGAATGATGAGTAGAAGTATTGCAACATTAAAATAACACCTTGTTGGTAAATATAACAATGTCATCAAGTGCAAATCATGCTCAACTGTCGTTCGTGATTAGATAAAAGAGTTACTAAATGACACAAAAACCCAAAAAAAAGTGATAGGACAAAAAGAGATAAAAGATCTAAGAAGATTCTATTTAATGAAAAATAGAGTGAGCCTATCGTCGTGGTAAATTTAGACGATGATATGGTGTATCCTTTAATTTCTCAAACTCAAGAAGAGAGAGACACATATAGGAGAGTTATAATGAGTCAAAAAATGAAGAATAACATAAAGAGTAAATTCAAAGATTCCATGATTCTAGAAGTAAAACCTCGCAATAAGGGAAATGATAGTAACAATGCTAATAATAGTGCAAAAAAATATAAGGATAAAGACATTACAGATATGCTTAGAACATACAATTAAAGGTATGATAATCCAAATTCAGCAACATGTAGAAATGAATAGTTAAGGCAAAACGAAAAGTTGAAGCAGAAGACCATCAAAGGTATGTTTGGAAATACTAAAGAGAAAGTTGGTTAAGTTGTGACCAAATATATGTTTTTCAATGTATTTCGGTGAATAGTACAAAGGAACCATATCTACGACATATGCATGATGTAGCAACTAGAGAAAGTACGGGAGTAAAAGCACCAATTGATTATGAGATAATGAGCAAATATCTCAAATCAGAAAAGGAAAAATTAGAAAGCTACATCAACAACTTGAAACGACAATGACCAACCTATGGAATCACTACTATGTGTGATAGTTGGATAAGTACTAACAGAAAATAGAACATCAACTTCGTGATCTACTGTGATGGCTGCATAGTCTTTTTAAAGTCCATTGATGCTTCTGATGTTATCACAGATAATAAATACCTTTATAAGCAAATTATGAAAGTCATTAAGTAAGTGGGACCATCAAATGTGATTCAGATTGTCATAAACAATGACAATAATTTCAAAAAGGTCAGTGAAAAAATCATGTCCAAGTATCCTATCTTTTGGACACCATGTGTTACTCGTTATATTGATCTTATACTTAAGGACTTTGGAAAAATAAAGTTTGTAGAGAAAACTATTAAAAAAGCAAATATTGTAACAAACTTAATTTATAACCACTCCTTCCTATTGACCTTTATGAAGTCACCCGAGTGTTATGGTAGTGACTTGATTCGGTCTAGAATCACTCGATTTGTAACAAACTATATTACAGATCAATCAAATGATTGACAAAAGAAATGTACCAAAGTACATGTTTAATTCACAAGTGTGATATAAATATCACAAAAGTGATACTCCAATTGATAGGAGAATAAACTTTGTAATCAATAGTCAATCTATTTAGGAGGACGCTTGAAAGATAATCAACATAATGAAGTCAGTTTTGAAAATCCTTTACTTGGTAAATGGTGATAAGAAACCTACAATGGATTCATGTATGAGGCGATAAAGTTGATAAAAGATGCAATGAATAGTGCACATACAGATCTTCAAAGGGATACATGAAGATTATCGAAGAAAGACGATCCAAGATGCTTCTTCACCCTTTACATGAAGCTAGTAAGTAATTTAATATGTAGATTCATATTTGTTGTAATTATATTTACATTATAATTAATTGCTTCAAAAAATTTCTTTGTTAATGTAACGTACTATTTGAACTTGCAATTCCAATACCATCATAAACTCAAGAATTGTACTGATCTACTAGCTTCTATGAGGTTTCCAAAAAAAAAAAACTAGCTTCTATGAGAATAATGATGAAGAAATTAGAATCAAATGTGGACATTCAAGTACAAGTCTTAGATGAAATCAAATACTTTGGGAACCAAATGTTTAAGATTTGGAGATCCTTATGTGATTCGTGCTTGTGATACGATGAGTCCAGGTAAAGATTTAAATATTATTTATTTTATTTCATAACATTACATCATATTATGGATAACAAACTAATAATTTAATATCATATTTTAAGTGAATGATGAATGTTTAATGGAACAAATGCTCCAAGTTTGAGGGAAATTATCATAAAGATTTTATCTTAAACTGCCTTAACTTCAGGATGTCAAAGAAATTGAAGCACATTTAATCTCGTCCATACAAAAAAAAGAAATAGATTAGGAACTCAAAGATTTGATCTTGTGTTTGTACATTATAACATGAGATTTAGAATGAAACATATCAAAGAAAGAAGATAAGGACCACTTGGACCTAATTGATTTGACGTATATATATAACGAGGACGAAGTTGAGAATTTTATATTTAAGTAATTGCAAGAAAATGAAAAACCAATACTAGATGAAGTTGTTGGTAGACCAAGCTCCAGAATTAATGCTAAAGTAGACATTAATGTTGAAGAATATATGAGTTCATTAGGACATTCTCATAGTAGAACTCCAAGACTAGGTGATGAGAGTAAGACAGATACTAATGGCGATGGCAATGGAAATGCAACTCAACCTATAATTGAAGATCTACAAGGGAAAAGTTAAAAGCCACATAACCCACTCACAAGAGGGAATGGATTCATACATGCCACATAAGACGAGCATTATGGAATTCGACAACTATCAAAACCTGATCCTTTGTCATATCATTATAAAAGAAAATCTCATGAGGACACAGTAAGAGATTTAGATTCTTAGAGTAGTCATACTAGGAGAAGTTTATTAAAGTCACTTAATGTTCTGAATATTCATAATCCTATAGACTTTTAGGACTACAATTCTTTTAGAGATGATTCTTATGGACAATCAGATTATAACTCTGAAAGTGAATGATTGAGAACTTCATCTTCTTAAATTTCAAGCCAACAAAGTAAATGAAATATAAACTTTATCTTTAATTATATATCATCACAAACATAATATGAGCGATCACCTCATCAAGGTCCTCAAAGTCAACATTATATCCCTCAACAACCTTAATCAGTACTTATTCCACAATATCTACCAATAAGATTTCTGATTTAACTAGTAGTGTCACAGTATCATCATTATGTTCCTGAATATCAAACATATTACAATCATATGTCTTGGAACAACTACGTGTTGTGGAACAAGTCCTAAATTCGATAGTAAATTCATTGTAACCACAACATAACTGAACAACAAAAAGATTTAGATCCACCAAGACATTCTTAATAGTAATAAGCATATATGAGGTAAATTTTATAAGTATTTTTATTTTTAAACATTTATGAAGTATTTTTACATATTATTTATGCTTTAGGATATTTGTATTATATCCATGTAGCGTATTTCAATGTGATACATATTTAAAAAATTGATCTAAATAATCATAGATATAGATTATTACTTACTTTAACTTATATCAAAGTTTCAAATCAAAATTCAAAATTTTTTAATCATTTCCGTAAACTTCCGTAAATTTAACATGATTCCATCAACATTTCTACTAATGTCCAACATGTTTCTTATTTTTATTGGACCAAAGTTCAACACAAAATCAACATTTAGAACTGAATAACATCTATAGCAATAAACTCACAAAATGTCAACCACATCGCCACGTTCTCTTTTCCATTTATTCTTCAACAAATTCCATTTGAAAGTACCGGGATACAAATGGTTTAATTCACAAAATGTTTTTTCGTTTCTTAGCTAGCTACCTAACTAATGCCTAGTACAGAAAAAGGAAACTACATATCTAACAAGCATGCTTCTTAAGTAGTGCCGATTAGAATGAGCATGCACCAATGAAATTATTCCAAGACTAGCTCATTAAAATCACATTAATCTTTAGGTATGTTTCAACAATTTCACTAGGACATCCCGATCAACTAGAAAGCCTTCATTACAAAGACTTGGTGCTCTGGTCAGAGCATATAAATTTGTCCCCATGATGCCTCAAGAAATGGTGATAATAAATGCAAGTGGTAAACCACAACTTTCAGAAGCAAATGGCCTGATCTATTTATTGTAAGGACCAAGTTGAATCAAATCAACATTTCCCCTGCATGTTCCACGCAAGGAAACTGAATAGACAAGGACAAGAATCATTTTTTTCTATGGCTTAAATACAACTTTGTCATTATACAAAAATTAAAAATAACAAAATAAAGAATATAAAAACAATAAATCTAACAGCCACATAGTACAAAATCTGACAAAAATGACCAGAATTTTCCTTCCACTGCACAAAAGCTAAGCTCATGGGCAGTATATAGACTGACCATCTGAAAGCCATGAGGTTTTAGATAAGCTCATAAAGAAGGTCACATGTCATATTGCCACTACTAAGCAAACAGGAGATGTTATTCAACAAAAAACTTGGAAACTAAGACATGGTTGCCAAAGTTCCTAACTGGTTCACAGCTTCCCATTTATGAAAGCTATACATAAGACGCAAAATTCATATGAAGTTTATCTTTGACAGACGTCGATTGATTGGTTACAAATATATAAGGCATGAAAGACACTGTGAAATGTTTTTTCCCTTTTTATTACTAATCCAAAAGCAAATAATTTTTGCTTTGAAAAAAGAAGAATGCAGTAGAATGTCACAATAGTCTTTTGACAACAGGTAAATTTTCTTGCCACCTTTCAAAGTTCTTTATTGTACTCTATCAAAAGGCAAAAAAGGGTTTAAAAAAACACACAACTACAGATTTGAGGTGTGACAGAGATAATGATGCTTGTTAGTAGAAGTTACAGTTAAATTTGATAGTTAAATTTTAATATATATACAAGCTATTTACTAGCAAAGAATTAGAACAGTGCCGGGCAAATACATCCTATTTGTTCTTAGCACTGAAAAACAGTGCAATGGTAAAGATCTATTACAAAAAAATCCAGATGCTTTTCATCATTGCTTCACATTTTTCAAGTTCATTATTCCTGTTATTCCATCTTTGTAATAATTGAACATAGATAGAGTGGCCACTCCTAAGATTTCCTGGTAATTCAATTGTATCATGCATCCTTTCAACTCAAAATTTAACTAAAGGTTCAAATATATCTTATGATACCACAAGAAGCATATCCTGTTTTTCAAAAATTGACAATACTCACCCTTAAGTATCAACTCCTGGAAAAATGAAAATACACCGCATGACATCATCTTTGTACAAGGATTATTAGCCAATCAACGATGTTATGTGTCACAACTGTTTTTTTTTTTTTCTTCTGCTTCTTATTTTAACATGAAAATGATACTCAATTAAAAACAATCACATAAAACCATGTGTATACTGTTTTAGATCTACATATTAGCATGTAGGCGAGGATTTTTATATAGAGTTGGCTTTCCTAAATTGATTTTATTCGTATGTAGTTGGAACCAAAATTAGCATAACAAGCAGTAATAAGAGACTATGAACGTTTGACATCAAGCACCTCTTATTTTGTCCAACCAAGACATCTATTGATAGATGAAGGCCGAATTTTAATGAAAAACAATCTATTCTGCTAATTGTATTTCTTCTTGTACTACTGTAAAATCTAAAAGGTGAGGAACAAAACATTAATTAAAAAAATTGATTCTTTTGTAATAAGGGGTGGAGTGGAATGAATGTGATAGAAGCTGGTGAGGACTGACAACAATAATCAAGAGAAAAGCACATGGAGATCTGATCTCCATGATGCACTAAGCCCCAACTGCTGCTATTCCTCTGCATCTCATTCATTTACCTCCTTCCCAAATCATCGATGTTAGAACATCGAAAAATAGAAAGAAACATTTTCTACCCATCACTGCAATAACACAAATAACATCCAATCATCAATGACAGGAATAAGTAGACAAAACCACTTGATGAAAAATCTACTTTCTAGTGTCAAACATTTGGGTGTCTGAAAAATAAATATGTCCATTGCCATTCATATGTAACAATCTATTGCCAACACAAACTCGGGTGTTACAAGATACCCCATAACAAAAGGCAAATTTGCTGAATAAATGAAGCCACGCAATGGTAATAATAACTAATAACAACGAATAATGAGTTAACTGTAAACCAACGGAAGAAGAAGAAGAAGACGAGGAGGAGGAGATTACATTACATTATTCATTTCATTCCGGTGGCGGCGATGGCCTCGGCAACAGAAGCGAGCTTCTGCAGATTAAGCCTGACGACAGTATCAGCGAACAACCTGGTGTCGTCCTCGGTGTTTCCCTCCGGCACATCCACGACATAGGACTCCAAAACAACGGTCCAGATCTTTCCATCGTCGTCGCCCTCGACGTCGCTTACGGTGGTGACGGACTTGTAGTTCCTCAGCCTGTGCTCACCACCAACGATACTGAACCCGAAGACGTAGTTGTCGTCGTCGAGCACGTCGAGCCTCTCGGTGCTGGTGCTGGCGGGGAGCCCCGAGATGACGGAGACCTCGCGGAGGGAGCCCACGGGGAAGCTGTTGCCATGGCAGGTGCAGCTGCGGATGAAGTGCTTGTAGGTCTGTGGGCGGTCGAAGCGGCGGAGGATGGACCAGACGGTGGAGGGAGGGGCGGTGGTGCGTTGGGAGAGGAGGGAGGTGCACTGGTGGTGGTGGTGGTGGTGGTAGGTGTGGTAGGTGGTGATGATCGAGTGCAGTTGAGTGTGTTCTACCGGGGTCAGGCCTGCTGTTGCTACTGGTGGTGGTGATTGGTTGTCTTGTTCTTGTTCATCCGCTGCTGTCGGTGGTGGTGTTTCTTCTTCCATGGGAATCGTGGGGGTGAGGAGGAAGAGAGAAATTAAAGGAAGTGAGTATTACGTGGGAATGGCAGCTGGGAATGTTGAATGTGTCGGTCACACTTAAGTCCCTTACACATTTCCTTTTTCTTTGTAATTATTGTGTCTCTTTTTTTTTCTTTCCGTAATTATGTGTTTGTGTTGGATTATTTTATCTCCTAGCGTTTTCTTTTCCGAATATGTCTTGTAATAAAGAGTATTCTGGTAGAGAATGTGATATTCACTTTCCTCGACTACCTCAACTTCTTGATTATTATCTCGTAGCATCCCATAACTGTTCTTGTAAAGTAGTGTTTGATCGCATGTGAATCTCGTTCACTCGCCGTTTCCACCGTAATATGTGGAAACTGTTCTTGTTTGGCATGCCATGATCGTCTTCGTAACATTTAATCTGTCTCCACCTTTTTTGTGTGAGGTTGTACTAGACACCTACCATGTTCTGAATTACACTCCATGGGTTGTGTTAAAAACTCATGATTGAACTATTCTCCTAAAAAAAGTTTCGCTATGAGAAATCGTCATGCCTACAACCATCACAACCCTAGTAGTCGCACAAATGCCCTCCTTCGTCGGGCTACACCCTTCGACTAGGAGGCGTTCAAGGTCAACCTCTTCGAGGAGGAAGAGGCCTCCCCTCCCGCTGCTCCGATCCGCAGATCTCGCCGCAAAGCTAAGAGATCCTCATCGGTGGCGACCTCTGCCATCACCGCAGTCTGTGCGGAGAGGATCCAGATGAAGCGGATCGCGCCTCCTTCTGGCGGATCTCCCTCCAAGTGGAGGAAGATGCCTATCCCTTCCTCGCAGGTATGCTCTGAGGAGGTGCCTTCCTCTCCTTCTGTCGCCGCTCTCTGCGACGCCTCTTCCTCATCGGAGGCAAATACTCCTTCCTCCTTGATACCCAGCGCTCTGCTAGGGTTTTCCAGTCGAATCGTACGCCCGAGCGGGGGTTCAGAGTTTTATTTTGACCCTTTTGGGTCACTTTTAGGTTTTGTTTATGATAGTTCTTTCTCTTCCTTGCGATTAACTGCTAATCTAGATCTAGTTGTGGATGGCTTCTTGCACGGTAAATCGTTAGATTTTTGCCGATTTAAGGGGCTAAATCTATGTCGATTGAGCTTGGACAAGGCCCTTTTCTTGTCTGGTTGGAATAGTTTTCAATTTATTGTTGAATATTATGATAGATCCAGACTTAGGGTTCATCGGACTCTCTCTGCAGAGCCTTTGTCCACACGGCGGCTCTCCGGCGACTGTGAGGGTTGTTATTCGACGGAGGAGGTTTCCTCGGTCTGTCCTATGGATATAGAGAAGTAGTTCTCCTTTTCTTCTATTTTTGACCCAGTGATTTCCACGGGTGTTTCGTTCGGGCTGCCGCCGGTAGGTGGCTGGAACCCTAATGTCTCGACAAAGACGATGGGGCGTCAGTCCGTAATTACTGACAGCTCTGACGGTGGAGCAGGGTCTGCTCCGTGTTCTGTGTGGAATTTCTCTTCTTTTTCTTTTTCTGTTCCCGTATTACTGCGGGCTCACGATAAGCAGCCTCTTATCGTAGAACATTACCCAGATTCCTCTATGGGGACTAGTGTTTTAAATTACCCCTGCGAGCAACATACCTGTTATGATATGGGCTCAGACTTTGAACCCCGAGCTAGCTCAGACCGCTCTTACCTCGCCCCGTTTTTCTCTGACAACGGGCATTCAATGGGCAGTAATCCTGCCCCTCTTGACGACTGTTTGTTGTTGTCTTCGCTTGGTTTCGATAACGTCTCAGTGTCACGCGCTCCACTCGAGACGCAATTAGTGGCTGAGCATACACATTCCTCTAATGTGTGTCTTAATGATGAAGATCACCTCAAGCGTCGATCTTATGATGGTGGTGCTCTGCACGACACCAGTCTGACACGTCGCAGTGCTGGCTGCACGTCTCCCTCTCCTACTTTTCTTAGTGGCGGTTCGGGTCTTTCTTTCGCACGATCTCCTGAAGAGAGGATATCCTCTGACGAGCAGATATCTTCTGACATTCGCGATTCTTCCATTCCTATCTTTTCGACAGGCTCCCGTTTCACTCTCCTCGCCTCTCCCATTCCTTGTCAAAGGAATAACACTCGTTCCTTTGTGGAGTCTTCAGAGTGAACTACGGTGCAGCGTCGGAAGGTTCGCTCCCCCTGGTAAATTTCTGTCGTGCCTCGGGTCGTTGTTTTGCTTGTGGCCCCCTTGGCCATACTAAGAGCAACTACAAATACTCTGGTTTGTGCTTTCGTTGTCTTTCTCCCACTCACTCAGTGGCTATTTACAAATTTTTTCAGGAAGAGAAACTAGCCGCTCCTTCCTCTAGAATGGCGGGACAATCCCCTCATTTTCCGACCATCATCCCCCCCTCTGAAGCTACATGCGACCTCCTCCTTTCCCTGTCCTGTTGCGCTTTAGTATCCTCCCATTCTACCCAACTCTCCAAGGAACTGCTGGAACACCACATTTCGACACACTGGCCTCTGGCTTCTGGGGTGGAAGTCAAACTCTCTGCCCTCTGAAATTTTTTTACTCAGATTTCCCACTCCTAAGATTAAGACTGACACCCTGAACCTTTATGGTTCTTCTCTGCAAACTCTTTCGGCGTCCTTTATCCACTGGTCGTCTCAAACTAATGCGGTTTTTACCCTTCGAGAGGAGGGTGTTTGGGTCAGATTAGAGGGTATTCCACATCATTTGTGGAATGTTGATGTTTTTAGATGCATGGTGGCAGACTTTGCATACCTTCTTGAGGTGGACCTCTCTGTTCAAAGTGCAAAACAACAAAGTTTTGCTAGATGCCGTATCCAGTTACACTATGGCAAAGACCTTCCTGATACCCGCTTCTATGCTTTCGGACGTATAGTCTACTCAATCAAGTTCAGAGCTAGCTGGGATCTTTGCGATCCCTCTCCTCAAGTGCAACACACCCCACAAGCACAACATACCTCCTGGCTCGCTAGACCGTCTCCTGCCTCCCACTAGAAAGTACCTCCTCCTAGTAGAAAGTCTTTCAAAGCCACTAAGACATGGCGTGGAAGCAAGTCGAGGAAAAACTCTAGACCCGGGGTTAATGTTTGGACCAGATCCTTCTCCCAACCGCAATCTAGTGACCCTTCTCCTGGTTCTGTGGGGATTCTTCCTACCCCGCCTGCTTCTGAGGGCTGGTACAAGGCCTCTCCCTTCCCTTCCACCTCCGAGGGCTGGAATAAGTCCTCCCCCACTCCCCCTGCTTCAGAAGGCTGGTACAAGGCTTCTTCCTCCTCAAAAGTGGATGCTTCCTCCTTGCTGGACGAGTCCAACTTTGTCCAAGCAGAGATCCGTGCATGGAATCTGTCTATGGGGAAGTTCAAGAAGTTACTGGCGCTGTACGACTGCGTGGAGAAGGAAGCGTCAGTCGAGAACCCCACGGAGCCTCTTCCCTCTCACCCGGATACCCTCATTCATGTACCAGGTACCTCTATTAATCCCTCACAACAACTATCCTATGCTGTTAATACAGAACATTTTGATGCTTCTACATCTTCTTCTTCTTCTTCTAGTGTTTATTGTATGTCTGATAAGCATGCTAAGGACTTCGATCCCTTGACTTGGGATTCTTACCAACATTTTCAAGATTTTTGTGGTAAAATAGGCATTCACCTCAGTTCTAATGCCGAGGTTCGGTCGTTTTTTTCCCAAGTCAGGTCAGATCAGGGGAAACTTCCCATTTCCCTGAGGAACTGGAATCATCCAAGTGAAAGGGAGCCTCCCTTTCGTTCTTCAAACATGTGTTTATGATTATTGGAGCATGGAACATTAGGAAATTAGGACCTGGTTCTAAAGCTAGGGCTGTCCGTAATCTAGTTAGATTACAAAAATGTGACATTCTCATTATCTCGGAAACAAAAAAAGATGATTTCTCCCCTACATTACTTAGATCTCTAGGAGGTAAGAAAATTAATTTATGGTCTTTTTTGGCCTCCTCAGGTGCCTCTGGAGGCATCTTGATAGGCTAGGATGGCAGAAAGTTGAGTCTTCTAACTCACTTCCTAGGTCTTTACTGTCTCTCCCTCCATTTTCTCTCTTTGGAGGATAACTTCGAGTGGTGGCTTACTCGGGTTTATGGGCCCTGCGTTCCTAGATTCAAACCTGATTTTATCAGGGAACTATGAGGTCATAGCCAAGTGATCAACGAAAATTGGGTTATTGGTGGAGACTTCAACTTAATTAGATACTCTCATGAGCATTCCTCCTGCCCTAGGATCACTTCGCATATGTCATTGTTCAATGACTTTATTAATGCTAATAATTCAGTGGACCTCTCTCCCAATAATTGCTCCTACACTTGGTCTAATCTTCAGACCGAGCCTACGCTAGTTAAGTTTGACCGCTTCCTCGTTTCTCCCTCCTGGTTGGTTAAACATCCCAATTCCTTTTGTTCTGGGATGGCCAGGGTAGTCTCTGACCTCGTCCCAATTATCTTAAAAACTTTAAAGCATAATTGGGGACCGCCTCCTTTTAAACTGTATAAATCATGGTTACTTTATGAAAAAAGCCTCTCTTTCATCCAGGACTGTTGGGCGAAGTCAAGAGACCTGTTCTTCTCAACAATTCCCTTAGCCAGGTTCTCCTATAAACTGAAATTTTTGAAGAATAATCTAAAAAAATGGATTGGCCCGATCAATTTAAAGAGAAACCAGGTGTTAAGTGATATAGAATCTCGCATCCTAAGCATTGACTGCTTAGCTGAGCATTCCATTCTAGATGATGTGATCTGGAGAGAGAGACTTGCTCTTAGAGATAAACACTTTGAATTTCTAAAAGTAAATGAGTTATTCTGGAAACAAAAATCCAGAATACAATGGCTGAAGGAGGGAGATTCTAACTCTGCTTTCTTTCATAATGTCGTCAACTCCCATAGGCGAAACAATGCTATATTGTCTCTCACTGTGGACTCCAATGTGATTACATCCCCCCGGGCCATTAGTGATGCAATTGAAGATCACTTTATTAGGCAATTCAACAGCCCAAAATGTCCCAGTGTCCTCCTAAACTGGGACCTGCTGATTCCTAATAAGATTGCTGATCCTGATTTACTTGAGGTACCTTTTTCAGTGGAAGAGGTTAAGGGAAATCTAAATAGACTACCTGGGGACAAAAGCCCTGGACCCGATGGGTTCCCTATTTTCTTCTTTC
>JAMKQA010027483.1:0-21508 GCA_024699735.1 Posidonia australis
GTCTGGTGCATCTGTTCGAGCCACGTTTGCCGCACACAGGTCTGGGTAGTGAGCTTTATTTGTTTAATTTTGCTGCTTAGTTGCTTGTAATTAAGCTTGGGTAGTTCTCGTACTGTTGTGTAGCACGGGGGTGTTACATATTCCCAAGCCATCTATTGAGGAGCCACCTACACTAGAGCTTAAACCATTGCCTGAGCATCTCAAGTATGTGTTTCTAGGACAAGATCAAACCCTTCCTGTAATCATTGCAGCCAATTTAATTCAAGTTCAAGAAGAGGCATTATTAACTGTCCTTAATGAGAATAGGGATGTAATAAGATGGACTATGGCTGACATCATGGGGATTAGTCCAACAATTGTATAGCATCTGATCCATTTGATAGAGGAAGTCCATTCAGCCAGAGATCCACAATGACGGTTTAACCCTGTAATGAAGGAAGTGGTCAAAAAAGACATACTGATGTGTCTTGATAATGGGATCATTTATCCCATTTCTGATAGCTTATAGGCAAGTCCTGTCCAAGTAGTTCCCAAGAAATCAGGAATTACTGTGATCCAAAATGATGATAATGAGCTTGTTCCCACTTGCATCCAAACAGGATGACGAGTCCGCATAGATTACAGGAAGCTTAATGCAGCAACTAGGAAAGACCACTTTCCTTTGCCATTCATTGACCAGATATTAGAACAGTTAGCCGGACATGAGTATTATTGCTTTCTTGATAGTTATTTTGGCTACAACCAGATTCCTATTGCTCCTGAGGACCAAGAGAAGACCGCTTTCACCTGCCTTTTTGGAACATTTGCCTATCGTCGCATGCCCTTTGGGTTATGCAATGCTCCAGCTACTTTCCAAAGATGCATGGTAAGCATCTTATCCGACATTGTGGAAAGATTTCTAGAAATCTTCATGGATGATTTTTCCATTTTTGGGTTCACCTTTTCTGAGTGCCTCCATCATCTTGAGTTGGTATTAAAATGATGCATAGAGAAAAACCTGACACTCAATTGGGAAAAATGTCATTTCATGGTCCAACAAGGCATTGTTCTGGGCCATGTCATCTCAAAAAGAGGCATAGAGGTGGATAGGGCCAAGGTGGACCTCATTGCGAATCTTCCTCCACCAAAAATAGTTAAGGACATTAGGGCTTTCCTAGGACATGCAGGGTTTTATAGGAGATTTATTAAGGAATTTAGCAAGATTGCTAAACCCTTAACCAATCTATTGTCCAAGGATATCCCTTTTGACTTTACCCATGAATGCCTTAAGGCATTTGAGCATCTCAAGAAGGATTTGACTTCGGCTCCTATCATTCACCCACCTGTGTGGACCCAACCGTTTGAGCTGATGTGTGATGCATCTGACTATGCACTTGGTGCTATACTAGGTCAAATGATTGACAAGTTACCACATGTGATCTACTACGCAAGTAAGACATTGAATGACACACAGCTAAATTACTCCACCACTGAAAAAGAGTTCTTAGCTGTTGTTTTTGCCTTAGAGAAATTCTGGTCTTACTTAATAGAATCTCACATCATTGTCTACACTGACCATACAACATTGAAACACCTTTTAGTAAAGAAGGATGCAAAAGCTCGATTGATTAGGTGGATCCATCATCTTCAGGAATTTGATCTTGAGATTAGGGATAAGAAAGGTTGTGAAAATGTGGTAGCAGATCATCTGTCCCATTTGAATCTTGAACCATCCGCAGACCTTCCTATTATGATAGCTTCCCAAATGAACAGCTATTGGCAGTCCATTCTGAACCATGGTTCGCAGATATAGTCAATTACTTGGTAACTGGTGTCACTCCCATGGATTGGTCCAAACAGGATAAACATAAGTTCATGTCCCAAGTAAAATTCTTTTACTGGGACGATCCATATCTGTGTCCTGACCAAATTGTTAGGAGGTGTATACAAGATCCCGAGGTTCGAAGTGTTCTGTCATTCTGCCATGATCAGGCTTGTGGAGGTCATTTTGGGCCTAAGAAGACAGCTACCAAAGTTCTTCAATGTGGATTTTACTGGCCCACTTTGTTTAAGGATGCATATGAATATTGTAAGAGTTGTAATATGTGTCAACAATTAGGAAAGATCACTAGAAGAAATATGATACAATTACAATCCATTTTGGAAGTGGAGATCTTTGATGTGTGAGGGATTGATTTTATGGGCCCATTTCCCAATTCTCATGGCTACTTGTATATTTTAGTGGCGGTTGATTATGTGTCCAAGTGGATAAAGGTTCTACCATGTAAATCCAATGACAACAAGGTGGTTATTGGATTTTAAAATCACATATCTTTTCTAGGTTTGGTATGTCACGAGCCATCATTAGTGATCGGGGCATACATTTTTGCAACCGATCATTTGAGGCCTTGATGAGAAAATATTCTATGACCCACAAGCTTGCCACTCTATATCATCCTCAAACAAGTGGCCAAGTGGAGGTATCAACTAGGCAAATTGAGCAATTTTTGGAGAAAATTGTGGAACCAAATAGAAAAGATTGGTTTGAGAGACTAAATTATGCATTATGGGCCCATCGAACTGCATTTAAGACCAACTTAGGAATGTCTCTATATCGGCTTGTATTTGGAAAAGTGTGCCACTTGCTAGTAGAAATAGAATATCGAGAATTATGAGCCATCAAACAATTGAATCTAGATTTAGCCACTGCTGGAGTCAAGAGGAAATGGCAATTGAATGAGTTAGAAGAATTGAGAAATGAAGCATATGACAGTGCTAAGATTTACAAGGAGAAAATCAAGATTTTTCATGACGAAAGAATTCTAAGAAAATCATTTCTACCAGGTCAAAAGGTTCTCTTTTACAATTCTAGGCTTCACCTATTTCCAGGGAAATTAAGGTCTAGATGGATTGAACCTTATTTGGTCAAAGTGGTATACTCTCATGGAGTGGTGGAAATTGAGAATCCAAAGAACGGTGAAATTTTTAAAGTCAATGGTCAATGTTTAAAACTGTTTTTGGAACTACCTACTGAAAAGGAAGGTGAGGGCATGGTTCTTCATGATCCTCAGTATTTTAGGTAAGTAGTGTTCATATGTATGAATTGTACATAACGTTTTTTTTTAAACAACAGAAGCACTTCATCCCGAATCAGGTATCATTGTTCTATTCTTATGTTATTTCATTGATCATATCATTTATTGCATATATTAAGGACAATGCATGGTTTAGGTGTAGGGGGAGTCTTCTCTATATCTTTTTCATTTTTTAAATTGTTAAGTGACTTTTCACTTTTCCATTTTTTTCATCAAAAAACACACAAAAAAATTAAAAAATGAAAAAAAAAGAGAGTATTTGTGTCTTTTTTTTGTTTGTTGATTTTTTTTCAAAAAAAAAAGAAAAAATATTAGGAGCTATCCACATTAGTCTTATCAATTAGGAGTGAAGGAGTAGCCTAGTGTTGAAATTCAAATGTAAGACTGAGTAATTGAGGACCCGATGATTCAAAGAATAGAGACAAAATCTGAAAAATAGCATCATCTGAAATATCTATAACTGGTATGTAGCTTATCATGCACTATCACTCTAACCCTTAGCTATGGGAATAAAGGAAGGCCTGAACACCTTAGCATTGCAAAGAGAAAAAAAAAAAGAGAATAATAACATCCAATAATCATTGAGTAACTGGGTATTGTGCCACAGTAAGCATTGGTATTTATGTAAAAAGGTGATTGGAGGATAAAAAAAAAGCCTTGTCTTTGAGGCCTTAGCTACTCGAGTGATTAAGTCCTTAGGGGTGTCTTCACACCTGGTGACCTAAAACCGTCTGGTTTGGGATCCACTGACCTAAAGCTCGCTAAATGGGTAGCCAAGAATAATGTCTAAAAAAGAAAGACACCATGAAATGAAATAAAATTGCTAAGGTGGAAAAATTGGATTTGAAAACCCATGCTAAGGACTATGTTAGAAACATAAGGTACATATGAGCAAATTTTTAAGAAGATAATATGAAGAATAGGACAGAGTCTCTATAAGGACGGGATGAAGGTTCTCAACAAAGGTTAAATCGGAGAATTAAGAAACTAGGAAACTTTAGATTTTTTTAGTTGAGTAGGTTGATGTGGATACCTTAGAATTTTTTCTTTCTTTTATTTTTTCACATTTCTTTATTTCTCCACCTCTTTTCTCCTGAGATTTTGTGGGTAGATCCGCTGTAAACCCTCACGATACACCACTCGTCCACTAGGGCAACCTAGGGGTTTAAAGGCTTGTTGCACGTGCTAAGTGCAATTGCGATTCCTGCGAAAGTGAGTTAGGATTTCCTTTTCTTCTTCTTTATGTCAAAGTCAGTTTTGCTCGAGGACTAGCAAAAGATAGGTATGGGGGTGTTTGATCAACTCATAATTCATGCATATTTTATTCCCATATATATCTATTTTGTATATAAATAATATTACTCGAGGTATTTTGTGTAAATTTTGCAGAACTTGAGGACTTAGAAGGAATCTACGAAAATAAAGGAGGAAAAGAATAATTGTTATAGAAAAGAAGAGATTTTTTGGAAAATTCTAGAGCTATGTGAAGAAGTCAAACACACATTTTCCATGTACCTAAATATTGGTAAATTATCAGTCAAACTGTGGGAAAAGTCAAAGAATATCCTGGATGACATGGACGCCTCCCAAGTCCCCAGATGCAGATCTGACGCCTCCCAGCGCCTGCACTAGATATTTTTGACTTGGTCTTCTTTAGATAAGATTCTCACTTGTAAATATCTTGTATTCAAAATTCAAGATTAAATTTTGTATTCAGATTTGTCTCTGACTTATTGTAAGCCTATAAAAGGACCCCTTATATAGACTTATCGAGCCTCAATGAAGGAAGGAAGGTTTTAGACTCTCTTTCTTTTCTTATATTTTGGGAAATCCTGAAGATCATCAATGTAATCTCAAGTTCCCTTCAATAAAAAGTTTTTTTATTTAATTATGTCTTCTTTTTCTCCTTCTTCCCCTTCTTTTATTTTAATGTTTTATGTTATCATGCTTGGCTAATCTTCTAGATCTAGGATTGAGATGAAATTCATGTAATTATATGTCATGATTAAATTGCTCTATATTTTCTGTTTATGGTTAATGCTATGAATATGTGGGTTGGATGTATATTACATAGATCATTCAATGAATAGAAAAACTTTGATAGATTAATATTGATTTCATCTTTTTAATCTATGCTTAGGGAAGATTTAATTGGGAGTTGTGTATATAATTTCAATTCCACCGTATGTCATTTGATTTAATTTGATTTCTGTTTTTTTATTCCTTGACTTGATAGTCTATGGTGCATTGCATATAGATTATGCTTGTTAAGATAAGAATCATTGAATCAAATTATTTAGATCAATCGAGAAAATAGAGTGGATTTAATCATGCATTTATATTTACATAAATGAATTCAAAAGTCCTAGTTTTCATTTATTCTGAATTTTTTTCTTAAGTGTTTAGTCCTTAATCAATATCTCTCCATTTTCATCACAATAACTGGTAATAAATCTTTGATTCTAAAACACTTTTCTCTGTGAGATTGACCTATATTTGTCACGTACTACATAGTACGCCGTGCACTTGCGGTAATTAAATAAGACACATCACATATGTTTTCTTCGCCTTGGTTTCTTTTGTTTTTTTTCTTTTGTGTTTGGTTTTCCTCGCCTTTCCATTAAAAGATTAAGTGGCGACTCCTTTCCTTATCCTTTTCTTATCTTTCTTTGGTGTTTCCGAGCCCAGTCTTCTTCTCGAGATTCACCATCTTCACCGTGACTGTATCGGGACTCCTCGTGTGCTTGCACGCACCTAGGAGAGCCGTGCAGGGTTCCACCGTCATGGTCACAGGTGATAAAGTTTGATTTAGGGTTTATGACAGAAAAAATAGAAGAAAATGTAAATGAAGAAGATGGGAAAGAAGGGTAAATTTGTCTGAAAAAGTATTGTAAAGGTTATGTAACCCTCGAAACCTGACGAAAGGATCTTATTGTTTAACGGAGATAGTTGAGGGAGGCAAATTGTTACGAGAAAAAGTTTAGAACACTAAGTTGAAAAACTTGAATAATTGAGGGTGATAAATGGATGAAGATGGGAAGAATGGTAAATTTATCTGAAAGAAATATTATAACCCTTCAAACCCAATGGAAGGAGTCTCATTATTTAATAAAAGCAGTTAAGGAGGACAAATTGTAACAAAGTTTAAGGTATTAAGCTAAAAAAACAAATAATTCAGGAAAGTAAACTATAATTTATCCTTTTTTTAGTAAAGAGCATATTGATTAAAATGGGATAAAGGTTTTCTTGACCAACATTTTTGCAAATTGCAACTCAATTGGGTTTTGCAATGGTAGTTGTTTATTATTAGCTTGCCTCATGTTAAGGTTGTTTTCACAATGACAACATATTCTTGAATTTAGTGGTTGACTTGGTGCATTATATAGCTATACATGACATGTTATGAGAATCAAAATTGTGTCTTATGTGATTTTTTATACATATGTTCTACTGTATAGGTGCAAACATCCCGATTTTGCAGTCACTTGGCAGTAGGTTCTTCTGGAAGATGCCCTAGTTGCCACCACCTAAACCCTAGCTAAACCCTAAATCCTCGAGCCCACTCAAGTCCACACGAAGCCACTCTGACCTAATCAAAGCAAAAACCAATAATTAAGAATTAAAACCAAACAAAATTAATTTAAAATACTTAAAATCCAAATTAATCAAATAAAAACCTAATTAAAGTCAAAATTAAATAAAATCCACTCAAACCCACTTAAAATCCAATTAATCAAGTGAAAACCCTAATTAAAGTCAAAATCCACTTAAAACCACTTAAAATCCAATTAATTAAGTAAAAACCATAATTAAAATCAAAACCAAGTAAAATACATGTAAACCATTTAAAATCCAAATTAATTAAAAGAAAAACCCTAATTAAAACCCTAATCAAGTAAAAGTTAATAAAATCCATTAAAAGAATTAAATCAAATTAAAAAGAAACCCTAATCCAAGAAAAATCAAGTAAAAACCAATGAAATCAAAATCTAAGTCAAAACCCCAATAAAAAACAATCAAACCAAAATTTAAACTAAATTCCTAATTAAGTCAAGTAAAAACTAATTAAATCTGAATTAAAACTCAAACACAACTTTAATCCATTTAAATTCAAAGAAAACCCCAAAATAATAAAACCTTAAAAACCCTAATTTGAAATCAATTAATTAAATCACAAAAAATCCTCAAATAATAAAACCCTAAAAACCCAAATCTAAAATCAATTAAAACCCTAAAATAATTAAAACCTAAAAAAACCTAATCACTTAAACAAACTCAAACCCCTAATTAAGAATCAGAAGCCCTAATTAAATCATCAAACTAAACTTAAAACTAAAACCCAAAAACTAAATTAAAATCACTAAAATAAACCATAAAAACCTAACTAAATTCAAAATCCTAATTAAAAACCAATACCCTAAAACCCTAAAATAATCAAAATTCTAAAAAAACTTTAAGTAATTAAAACCCTAAAAAAAACCTAATTTAAAAACCAATTAATTAAACCCTAAGTCACAAAATCAAGAATCTAATTAAAATCATAAAACCCAAATAAAAACTTAAAATCAAAACCCTAAAATCCCTAAAAAAATCCCAAAACAAAAAAAAAACCAGAAAAGCCCTAAAACACAGCCTAATCGCAGGCCCAATAACCCATTTAATCCACAAATCAGAAACCTTTATAAAAGAACAAAAATAATTCCGACGATCCTCTCCGGCGACGTCTTCAATGCCATTTTTGACGGTCAATCTCGAGAACTCCTGCACTAATCATCCTCTCGCGCGATCTCCGAACGTTCCTCCTTGGTCACACGCTCGATCCTACAGCGCCCAGCTCCTGAGGAAGATGATCAACGGTGGGAGAGGGCAAGATCGGAGTTTAAAAGGGTTGTCCGCCGTCAACAGGGCCTCCTCTGAGCTCTCTTCAGGCCCTCTTCCTCTAAAGTCCCAGCGTGCGTAGAACCCACATCCAGAGCCTAGTGAATCCCCTCTAAACCCATACCTCCTCCTCTAGCCTCTTTCCGTAGCCAGAGTAGCCACCAGAGAAACACTGTCGTCGACCAGTCTCGCCAGGGAAGACAACCTCACCTTCCAGGTATTCCTCCTCGCTCTCTCTTTCATCCAGAGCATCCCCCTTTAGGCCTGGAGAGCACCCCAACCCTCTGAGTCACGTTCAGCCGAAGACCACTGCCCCTGCGCCTTCTCCTTCTTCTCTGGTGATGGGTTCACCTCCACCGGCGAGGCCCAAGGCCTCCGGAGACGGGAAGAAATCCCTGGGACTTCGCCCCCCTCTACCTCCTTCTCCTCCCTGAGCCCTGTCGCTCAGGAGAGGTTTCCTTAGCCTCATGTGGCTAGGGCCAACGCCACTGTCGCCACTACTCCACAGACCGCCGCTCCTTCGCCGTCGAAGTCGTTGGAAGTCATGGGACGTCCCCGTCGCTCGCAACCCCCTCCAAGAGACTCTCCACACCGTCATGAACCCCGCCGAGCTGCTGCGTTGTTGGTCCAGAGCTTGGAGCGCCACCCGTACCTCTGTCGTCGTTGTCTCCAGCACAGGAGACGGGGGGAGCACGCCTGATCTCCCCAATCCTCGCTGATGCCTATAGAAGTCCCCTCAAGTCACCGAGAAGCTCCTTCGCTCGTCGTCGTGTCGACCCAGCAGCCAGAGCGTCGTTGCCCCCCGCCGTCATCTCCCCCAACGCCGGTGGCCACCACACCGGAGCCAGAGGTAGGGAGGGCCTCTCCGGCCTCCCCAGTTTTGCCCACCGTGCCTAAAAGCTCCGCCACATCGCCCTCGAGCTTCCCCGACCGCCGTCCACCTTCTTCCGCTGCTGGATCATCACCGAAGCACACACCGGTGCGGAGACGCTAGCGATCCGTCGGTGATCTTTGAAGGAGAGCTTTTTAGGTTAGGTCCTTTAGTTTTAGGATTTTACTCTTAGGTTCTTAGATTATGTCATTTAGGTCTTGCTTTTTTATATTTAAACCCTTGTAGTTTTAAATAACTTTTGTTTCTTTATTTTATTTCTGTAAGAATTGCATGTAGCTCCCTACATATTTTAATTTTCTATATTTATTGCATTCATTCATGTTTTATCACATTTAGGTCCCTGAGATCATGATTTCTTTGCATTTAGGTCTTGAGGTTTTGCAATAAGCCCCCAGAGTTTTTAAAAATGAGTTCTCTTTGGAAAATTTGCATATTGATCCTCAAAAACTTCATAATTACACTGATAATCATAAAAGTCCAGTTTTTGTCACATTTCAACCTTGTAAATTTGCATGCAGCCCCCTAGGTTCTTAACAAACAATCCCAGAACATTGACAATTTGCATCTAGATCCTTAGATTAATTTTAAATCCATCGTTTAGGGTTTTAAATGTTTTCTTGCATATTTTTGATATTTTCCATTTGTTGCTTTTCATATCTTGCATTTAATCATAGATTCCCTTTAAAATCATGTTTGCATTGTAAATTGATCTTTAGTTTCGTAGTTTAATCCCATTTGCACTTATGTGTGAATTTTGCACTTTAGACCCTGAGTTTTTAGGAAACTACCAAAGTGCAATTTTCACACATCTCAGTGCCACATTGTTATTTGATTCATCATCTGCTTGTTAGAATAGAAGTCATGGGATATTTTTTAATCTAGGTTTTCATCCTTTTCGAAAATTTTGTGTCTTAGTCCTTGGGTCAATCCTTTATTGTGTTTACATCATTTTATTGTTTTTTCCTTTTCACGTTTTCTTGCAAATAACATTTTCTTGACATTTGACATACATTTTGACATATCTCAGACCATGCATCATCCCCATCCATGCATTTATCATGTCTGACCATTAAAATGACCAAATTGCCCCTATGCCATTAATCCATGCGCATGCATTTGAGTTTTGCACTCAGTCTTGCATATTTTTTGTCCAAATCATTCCCCAACACCTTTTACACATTTAGGTATACATTCATGCATCCTATATACTTTTTATCACATTTACGTATCAGTCCATCCTTTCTAAGTGAACCTGCATCACATGTGTTTCTTTCGTGGTTTTTCTTCACTTTGTTTTCGAAGTCCTTCACCCGACATTCGATTTGGTCCCTTTTATTCTGTATTTTCAGAATTTTCTGATTTTATTTGGATTTCATTGCCTAAGGGCATACACGAACTAACTGAAAGGCCCACATTGGCCCACTTGCGAATTATTTCTCCTTTTTTTTAACTTTCATGACTTTTTCTATGATTCTGATGACTTGGGTTGGCTCCAATTTTGATCCTTTTGATACCAACATGGTTTTCTCGAGTTTTTTCCCAAAAACACCATCATTTTATGTGATTTTCTTCACATGTCATCATTTATCTGTTTTATGCGGATCTCTTTGCAATTTTTTTGTTCGGGTCTTTGAGACGTTTTCCACGATTTTAATGATTTGGGCCTATTTCATTTTTGGTGCTCTTGATGTCGGTGTGGTTTTTCAGAGCATTCTTTATAAAAACGTTGTCATTTTATGTGAATTTCTTCACATGTCACGGTTTACTAGTTTATGCGGACTTCTTCGCAGTTTTCTCATCTTGATTTTCGCGATGCTTTCTTTGATTCTGAAGACCTGAGTCGGTTGTATTTTTGACATTCTTGAGACTTGTATGACTTTTCGAGTCATTCTCGCCCAGAACCTTGTCATTTCATGTGATTTTGTTTATCATGTTGTTTTCATGATTGTGATATTTTATGTGGATTTCTTCGCAGTTTTCGTATACCATCTTGCACATCCATCCAGTCTTGTCTTGACATTCATATTAGCATGTTTAGAGCACGATCTCGGCATAGCAAGCATTCATCCAACCTTCACCAAGCGAATTAGACTAGAAAGACCAAGTTTCTCCGGCGTACGGGGGTGCCTAACAGCTTCCCCATACGTAATAGGAATCCTTACCCATCCTTTGGTTAGCATATATCTGGCCTTTACATTTGCATCTCATGCATTCAATCCTTTGTGGTTTTCCTCGTCTTTCCCTTAAAAGACTAGGTGGCGACTCCTTTTTCTTTTTTCGTTTTATCCTGTCATGTGCCTTCGCCATCTTAGCATGGCTGTGATCTCCTCCCTCTGGCGCGACTTTGCGTCGGATCCCTTGGTTGGCATGGTCACAATAGGTATCATGAGTTCACTTGCACTAAGTAATCCTTTCACCCAAGATTCTTCTAAACAACTTACTAAGGATCTAACAAGCACCGAAAAATTAGCTCCATCCACAAGAACAAAAAAGCACACTTCTAATGTTTGAAATTTTCATGATAAAGTTTACAAGGATGTTGAAATAAATTACATTGGTCAAAAGTGAAAGTTATATATGCTAGGTGTAAGTATTTCAAGCATGAAAAAGAACATTCTAATGAAAAGGGTTGATGTAAGTCAACCACTCATGCATGCCATTATCACAAAAAAGATGGAAGCATTGTGCTTAAAAATTTTGTGTTTGATGACAAAAGGAGTCAAATCTTGCTTGCAAAGGCTAACATTGTTCTTAAATATCCTTTTAATATAGTGTAACATCAATGTCCTTTGCAGTATCTTATTGAAGTATGTGGTTGATCAAGGAGAATTACAAATAAAAACTTTGATTATGATTTATGAATTATGATGGAATTCAATGTGAATAGTTGGATCTTGATGTTGATGATAGTAGGGTGAGTAGAAGAATGGTCCTTATTTTCTGTAGTTGCATGGTTCAGTACCAGCATATTCAGCACATGCATGTTTGATACATAAATGGTTCGTAGTTGCATACTCTGCAAATTTGCTTTCACCCAAGTTCGGTACTTAATTGTTTGGTTCTAGTAGGTTTGGCACATGCATGACTGTTGTGCAAGTTTGGCACATTCATGTTCGATACCAAACTCAAGCTTAAGAGGGTGTTTTTCCTACTCCTGTGTGTTTTGGTGTGGATGTGCAAGTGTTTATGTAACAAAAACATGTGAACTATTGTATGAAGTGATCTATGCCACCTATACCTTGGACTTAAGTGGGAGGAGGGAGACTATATAAAGGTAGCTCATGGCTTGGTTTAGACAACAACAACATAAGAGGAGAATTGAGAAGAATGAGAGAAAATGAAGAAGGAGAGGATGAGACTGTAAGAGAGAGTGTGGTGTGAAGGAGGCATTCAAGAACTTCTTCGATGGTGCATGTGCTAGGAGAAGTGTCTAGCGATGACCCTCACCTTCTCTAACGTCAAGAACTTTTCAAATGATAGTGGAGCTTGCTGATTTCCACCTTTCCAGTGGTGGCAGCAACCATTGTGTAAAGTTGAGTGTGGTTGAGGGATTGTGGGTCAATTTTCCTTCTTGATCTTGTGCTTGCATGCTGATTTTAGCGTTTTGTTTGAGGATTGGTCGTGTGCTTAGTTGAGAGTGTGCAGAGACCATGATCGAAGCTCCGACGAGCATGGATTGCCGGTGAGGCCACTTTGTTATTTGAGTTTTCATGGATTTGTGTGGTTTGAACTCAAGGTACACACTTTACCAAGAGTTTAGATTGGAACTTGATTTAAGGATTTAGATGCATGTTGGTACATGAATTGAGGGTGAATTTTTATGTTTATTGATGAATTTCATACTGTTATTATGGGTCATTTGATGCACGTTCGTTTGCTGAATTTCAGTTGTTGTGTAACCTTGAAGTCTTTATTTGATGATATTTTGAGTTCCAAACATCGGATTTTGGTGATTTTGGATGCATTGGATAGATAACTTCGAGATCTTAAATTTGATATCTTATGTAGAATTTTCTAGATGATATGCTTCCATGTACGGGTAAATCTTTATGACAATTCTCCTACTGCTTTGTTTCATATGAGTTATAATGAATGATTATGCACTTATACTATCTGTTGTTGTTTACTAGGGGTAAGAAAGGATCCCCGGATGTGTTTTGGTTTTGTGTTGGATGCTCTATTTGATGCCAAAATTATTCAAAAAGCGTTGTGTGTTTTGCCCACACGTATGGGCCACATGTTTTGACCCTGAACAATAGAATGTTGTGACCTGTTTTGTAAGTGTGTATTCTGGTTTTTGAAAAGTTTTAAATGTTTTCTTTAAAAGGTTTTTGGAAAATATGGAACAATAGTTTTAAAGGATTTCTATTGTTTTTATCGTAAACAAAGTGGATTGTGGTTTTGGTTGAAAGACCAAGAGGACTGAGGTTAAGGTTTACAGATCAATAGGCTGAAAGATTGTGTTAGTAGGAATAGGACGTATGACGATATTTTTGGATAGTCGAGTACAAGGTCGAGGCTAAGGTATGAGTATTGAGTGTTGGCAGAATCAGGAGTTTTGACTCCTTTGGGTGGTTTGTGCACTAAGACTTAGGACATCGAGAGGGCATACTCTGTAAAGTTGGCTAGAGTGTAATATACATGTGTCTCGCTTCTGGTGATGTCCTTGAGTAGACAATTGTGAGGGTTTTTTAGGACTCATGACAAGAGAGTTTCTATCAGGATGACTCTATCGTGGTAGTGTAGTGTACTTCAACAACTACTTGTGAGCCAATATCGGTTACTTGGCATCGAACAATGCGACAAATTTTATTTGGTTGTGTTGAGTTTTCAGTGGATTGATGATATTTTTGGGTGCATATCTAAGTGATTGAATGCATCATGATTTTCAATGGTTTTGTATTTGAGGCATCAAGATTTGAGAGTCACATGATTTAGAGTTTTCATGCAAGCTCCTGAGTTATCTTGATTTTAGTGTTTTGGTCCTTGTGTGCACTACTATTCTGTTTGCAGTCAAATGAACTGCAAAATCTCTGACATGTTTGGGACATGCATTTGGTTCACACGTTTTCTTTTGAGTTTCTAGTTCTCCACATATTTTCAGATTTACCGTGGTTTTCTTAATGATGTGGGGTGTGTGTTGAGTGACCTTTTTGGTGGTCACTCACCTGTGTATGTTTTGTATTTTGCAAGTGCAAATTAGCATTGATTTTGCATTTTAGTGCATATAGTCGGATTTACATAGTTGCACACTATAGAGTCTTGGGCAGTATAGTTAACTATTGATTACATCTGTAATTCTTGATTTATTATAGAATTGTATTTAACTATTGAATTTAATAACTTGATTGGTAATTTAGGTGTACTATTGCGCAGGGGTCATGACATGTTGTAATATCTGTGCCTAATTATCCAAATCTATGTAAATCATGTATAATTATGATAATTGTGTAAAATGGTTTATTAATGGATAATCATTGTGTTTCTCGCCCTATGTGTGTGTGTGTTTTCTCTCTCCATGGCTGTGTTGGCTTGGTTTCCCTGGTTGGGTGACTTTTTGGCTCGTTGTACTTCTGGTGCGTGAGGGACCTGGGATTGACCTTGGTCAAAGAAAGCACAATGCCCTCCCAACTCACGTGTCTTCTTCTTCCTCTTCTTTCCTTCTTCCTTGACAACCTATGCCCTTACAGTCGGCTCATCTCGTCTTCTCCGTCACCAGTGTGATGGGTTGGTAGCCGACGAGATTCGAGGAGGAGGAGCAGATAAAGAGGATGAGGAGGATGAAAGGGGGAGGCAGCATCAGGCGTCTAGAGCCAGAGAGAGAGAGGGCAGACTTGTGAGATCTGAGGAGCCAGAGTTGGACAAAGCCTTGTCAGAGGTCAGGAGGTCACCGTGATGATAAGGGAGCTTGCCGGGGGTGCGTGTGGGTCGCCGGAGTCATGATCAAGTACGCACTTGATCCTCCTCTTCTCCATTTATGTATGATGAATAATGAGTAGAAAATGATGGAAAATGCATGAGAAAATGTGGAATTGGCATGAATGGGTAGAAATGCATACCTAGAAGTAATCTATGCCATGTTCATGATTTTTGGTGAATTGTTGTGGATTTTTGGGGATTTTATGGATCATAAGTTACTGTATGTGTTTTGCGCTCTCTATGCTTATGATTTTATTCCAAGAGCTATGATGAATGCTTTTGAAGGATATCTGTCCCAAATGGTAGTGGACTTAGAGCCCTACAATTGGTGTTTTTAATGTGATTTGTGATTGGTCGGAAAAGGTGCCGCCAGAGGTCTCAATTTCGACGAACGGATGAGCTAGGGCTTCGAAAGGTTTACTGAAAACAGGGATTTTGGTATGCCGATTGGTTTTGTTATGCTGTTTTCCTATTAGTATTCAACCTTAAACCCTGTTTCGGATGATTGAAAAGAGTCAGTTGACCATTCCAGGAGATTTCGATCGACCGAAATGTCTCGATCTTTCTAACCAGGGCAATTTGGACGACCGTTTCGAATTTTCGATTGACCAATCTTAGCACCTGAGCCAATTTTGATCTATCGTTCTGGTTCGGTCTGCCGAACCAGAAGCCTAGTGCCTTAAGTCATGGTTTTGGTGTATGATGATTATGAATGAGTTTTTATGTAGTTTTGACGTATGGTTAAATGTAATCCACATAAAAGAGGCTTTGGATCATGGAGATGATTTCCAAGATTAGGAATACATGATTTGAGGTGATTTTTGGGTTTGAGTCCCATGTTTATTAGTGTGAATGATCTTATTGATTTTTGGCCCATGTGAGTTGATGGAATTCCCCTATGAGCGAGAGGATGTTTTATGAGGTATGATTTCCTATAATGAAAGGATTTGAAGTGGTTTTGGAAAGAAAATTGCATGTTTTGAAAATGATTTTTTGCTGATTGTGTTGGATCCACATGGGGATGGTATCGACAGCCTGGTAGAGGTATGAGACCCTAGTGAAACCTGTTGTCAGGCACGACCGTGGTTGCCAAGTTGGAGTGGTCAAGAGAGACCAGAGTACCCCATTTGTGAGGTGTTGGCTAGGCCTAGAGGTGGGAGCCCGGACGACAGAACATTGAGGGATGTCATGAAGAGACGTATCCTTATGCTTATATGATAAAGATTGAGGCTCGTAGGCCAGGGCAGTGTCTTCCCACACGGGAAAAGGCATAGTGGCATTGCAGTAGGGTGGTGGTTGCGACCTCACCGACTACTTGTGGTTGGGTCACATCTGATCAAGGTGACAATATAGAAAGTGAATGTGAATGAGAATGTGGTTTTGGACTAGAACAGGATTGTCTTGACTTGAGGTTTTAGCTAGGTTCCAGTGTGAGTCGAGACACGTGGGTTTTTGCCAGTTGCTAGTCCATGTGTGTGTTGTTTTATGTCATGTGTGCCCATGTGATTTTAGGCTGGATCTAGTCAAGATTATAGTATTCTCAAAATGCTTAAGTGTTGAAAATGCATGAGGTTTGAACAAAGGAAATGTTTTGAAATGGCATGGTTTGGAATATTGATTTCCAAAGTTTGTGACATGGTTTTATAACTAATAGAGAATAGTGTTTTCTCGTGGTTTTGTGGTTGGACGGGTACTGAGTGATTTAGATGTCACTCACGCATGTTCTGCTTGTATGTTTGGTTTTCAGGTGTGTAGCTGGAGTGTCGTCCGATCACTGGTGCCCAAGTTTCAGAGTCATCTACCGCACGTCGTTTTTGGGTAGTTACTTTTCCCTGGTTATTTTAATTGTGTACATTACTGTCATTAGGGAGTGATGCTATGTTAGGTAGCGTGCTCTGGTTCGGGGCATTACAGAGTGGTATCGGAGCTTCGGTTCACTAATGTACATCATTTTGGTGGGTGTTCAACACAGTAGCTCAATGAGACTACACAAGTAGGATAGCTGCTGTGACCGTGCCCCCGGCCCAGGGGCCGATCCGGTGCGAAGGTCACGCCAGAGGGGGAGGAGGCCACAGCCATGCCGAGATGGCGAGGGCGCGGAATGGGACGAAAAGGAGAGAAATAGAGTCGCCACCTGGTCTTTTAAGGGAAAGACGAGGAAAACCACAAACAAATCACTAAAAGTGAATGAATGAGACGCAAACGTGAAGGCCAGATGTCTACTAACCAGAGGATGGGTAAGGATTCCTATTACGCACGGGGAAGGTGTTAGGCACCCTTGTACGCCCGAGAAACTCGATCTTTCTAATCTAATTCGCTTGCTTGAGGCTGAATGAATGTTTGCTATGCCTAGATTGTGTTCTAATCATGCTGATGTGAGTGCCAAGACAAGACTGGATGGATGTGAAAGACGATGTGCAAAAATTGCAGAGAAATCTGCATGAATTAACAAAATCGCAGAAAATCACATGAAATGACGATGTTTTTGTAAAGAACGCCTCCGAAAACCATGTTGATGTCAAAAGGATAAAAAGTCGAGTCAACCCGGGTTCTCGGAATCATGGAAAAAGTCATGAAAATCAAAAAGGGGGAAAATAATCTGTGATGGGGTCAAATGTCGGCCCTCAGGCTAGTTAATGTACGCCCTCGGGCGATGAAATCCAAATCAAATCAAAAAAAATCTAAAATGTAGGATTAAAGCAAAACAAATCGGATAATGGGTAGAAATTCTAAGGACAAAGTGAAGAAAGAAATCCATGAAGGAAAGGCATAGGATGCCGGTTCGCCAAATAGGGATACAAATGTAAGGAAAACGGATATGAAATGCATGGACAAATGCCTAAATGCGTAAAAACTCTAAAGGATGGTCTAGACATGGTATGCAAGACTAGTGCAAAGATTGAGATGTATGCTAATGAATTGGAGGCACAGGGGCAATTTGGTCATTTTCCTAGCCATATGTGATAAATGTTTGCATGGGAGTGATGCATGGCCTAAAATGTGTGTCAAATGCCTAGAAGATGTTATTTGCAAGAAACATAGGGGAGAAAATCAACAAAATGATGTAAACACAATAAAGGACAAACATAAGGGCCAAAATGCAAAATTCACAAAAGGAGTGAGAATCTGGATGAAAAACATGTTCACGACTCCTATTCTAACATGCAAATGATGGGTCCAATGTCAATGTAGCATGGGGATGTAAAAGTTGCACTTGGATAATTTCCTGAAAATTCAGGGTCTGAAGTACAAAATTCACACATAAGTGCAAATGTGACTAAAATGTAAGGCTAAGGATCAAATCTCAATGAAAACATGATTTTTGAATAGAATCTGTGATTAAATACAAAACATGAGATGAAATGTGTGAAAAATATACCAAGATATGCAAGAAAACATTTAAAACCCTAAATAATGGATTTGAAATTAATCTAAGGGCCAAAATGTAAATTTTATGTTCATGAATGAATTGATGTGAATCTAGGGACTTTTATGCAAAATTTCTGGACCCGAATGTGATAAAAATTGGGATTTTATGTTGGTCAGTACAATTATGAAGTTTCCTGAGGTCTAGGATGCAAAATACACATGAAAAACTCTTTTTTTTAAGTTCTAAGGGCTTAATGCAAAAGACCAGGACCAAACTGTAAAGAAAATTCCATTTTAATAACAGTCAGTGTGATTTTTAAATATTTTAGGGCTCAGAATGAAAATTTCACAGAGTAAACTTACTTTAAAAAGCTTCAAGGGCTAAATGCAAATGTTTAGGACCTAAATATAAGGAAAACATGTTCTAGGGACCTAGATCTGATAAAAACATGCATGAATAGGACTGCAATGCAATTGAAATTTAAACAAGATAAAAAATGCAATATTCACAATGCAATTTTAAATTATGAAAAGTCAAGGGTCACAAAATAAACTTTCAGGACTCATTTGCAAAGAAACATGAATATAGGGGTCTTACTGTGAAGAAATAAAAATATATGGGACTGAAAAAGAAATTAAAAATTAAACAGGAGTAAACATGCAATATTTACATAAATAATAATGAAATGAAACTTATTTAAATCTCCAGGGGCTTAAACATAAAATTACGGGACCTAAGTGTAATAAAAAAAGGACCTAGATGTAAGAAAAGACCTAAGTAATTCTAGGGACCTATATGTAATGAAAAGGAGGACCTAAATGTAATTAGTAAAATATTAAAATAAAATAATAATAAAAACCCAAACCTCTTCTATTCGAAGATCGCCGGCGGATCGTCGGCGACCCCGCTCTGGCGCCAACTCTGACGAGCTCCCGACGGCGGCGCAGCGGCGAGAAGGTATCTGCAGTGGTCGGGGAAGCACTGGGATACCACATCAAGTTCCTCCGTGGCGGTGGTCATGTCTGGGGAGGCCTGAGAGGCCTCCCCCACCTCGGGCTCTGGCAAGCAGTGGCCGTCGTCGGAGAAGACAACGACAGAAGCTCCTAGCGGCGAGGACCCATGGAGCTTCGGAGAGGTGCTCGGAGAGTTCCAGTGAGGTCAACAGGGGCTGGGGGTGGCCTGACGAGCTCTCCCCACCTCGCGCTCCGGCGAAGAGTGTAGCGGCGACGACGACGGTCTTCCAGTGGCTAGAGCGATGTCGGGTCTGCACGGGGAGGCTCATGGTGATGTGGCGGAGCCCCTGAGCATAGCCACTAGTGGCAGGGACCTCCGGAGGCCTCGAACGACTATGCTACGGGGATCACTAGCACAGAGCAGCGGCGAGGTTGCAGAGTCAACGGCGACGCCTCCCCTGGCCACGGGAAGCCAAAGAATCCTCCCCTGAGCGTTGTGGCCTAGAGAGGAGGAAGGCCCGTGGGGCCTTGTTGAAGCCTGGGAGACCCAAGGCCTCGCCGACGGTGGTGAACCCACCACCAGAGGCACGGGGAGGAGGCACAGAGCGGCAGTTTCCGGCAATGTGTGGCTTAGAAAACTACATAAAGGCTGCACAAAACTAATGCAATTGATCTAGAACTAAGCAAAAGAAAGAGAATTACCTGGATAGAAGTCTGATTGTCTCCCGACGACGGCGACAGCGCTCCAACGGACCGCTCTGGCTGCGGTGGTTCAGGGGATCTCTGAGGCTTAGAGAAGAGTCTGGGGAGATGGACAAGGTTTGGGAGATGGCTAGCACTTGCTCTGTGTGCGGGAAGTGGAGGAAAAGGCTGTTGCAGGGGATCACTCCGGTGGCCTCTCTGCTCTCTCTTCTCCGCTCTCTCCCCGATCCTTCTTCTTTTCTCTGTTGCGGTTTTCCCAGGTTTTTAAGGGATGTGGAATGCACGAGGAGGGTCATGGCTAGCAGTTGGTCTTCATGTGGGAGAGGAGTGGGTGCAGTTGGGGAAGAAAGGGGAGAGTGGGTCTCGTTGAGGGGTGGAAGAAGACTATTCACTTATTTTTTCAAGTTCCTAAGTTTTCAATTAAAATGGTTTGGGCTTAACGGGCTTGGTTTTGTGGGCTTTTGGTTTTTCCTTTTTTTGTTTTGGTTTTGATTTTGGTTTTTAGGTTTTAGGGTTTTGTTTTAGTATTTTTCATTTTGTTTTAAGTTTTTGATTTTAATTATTTTTTTTTGGTGATTTTAATTAAATTTTGTTTTTGTGATTTTGAAGTTGTAGACACCCCGATTTTGAGGTGACTCATAGATAAATTTTCCAGATGTTGCTTTGGATGTGGCAAACCTAATCCCATCAGCTAAACCGACCACAAACTTACAGCAGACCCGTAGCCCAATTAAAAATTCAGACAGGTAGGGGAAAGCACTAAGTTAGAACACCAATGTGGAGCACTTGTTTGGAGCACCGAGCAGGAGCACACAGTGGCACACCTAGCTGGAGCATCAGACAGGCACACCGATCTGGCGCACCTATCTGGCGCACCAAGCTGACACGCAGCCACTTATCAAGCTGCTGACTGCTGGCTTTCCACCTCCCATGTCTGTAACCTTCACCAGCGAATTTGCTTTGGAATCTGCACCAGGCTCTTCATTTACGAGGCTGCCTGCATTCTATAGGAGTTACCCTTGAGAAATCCTATATAAGGACCCCCATAGGCAGCCATTTGAGCCTCCTGATCATGCTATCCAGCTCTCTTGGAGAACCTTAAGCAAGCCATCTCCTGATCCCTGCAAACCAATCTCGTTTTTCTCAAGCATTCCCTTGTATTCTTGAGCATCTCCAGCCCTTCCAAAGCAACAAGGATCCTATTATTTTTGGTCTTTCAAGAAGGAACACCTTGGACAAGGTAGGTCCACCATCCATCTTTTTATTTTTACTTAGTTCCTGCACTAGATAAAACGTGTCATGCAAATCACATATAATCTAATTTTTCTTGTTGTTTACATAAGAGTTTCGTGATGAGATAATGACACCATGTATAAGATGCCCAACATGTTAGAATCTATATGTAAAATCTGCATTTTGATATTTCTGTAAAACTGTCTTTCTTCTCTGTTTCTTTACACAAGGATCCATGATTCATGCACGTACATGCTAGGGAATACGCAACAAATCTAGTCATTATACATTCATCTTTTACATATGGTTGTTAAGTTCACTCATTCATGTTTTATTATATCTTTTAGAACCCCATGCAAGTATTTCAACCATGAACCCATGATTTGATATGATTTGGAATTAAATGATAAAAGATATTCATTTGTTATTGTTTCATCATGTTTTAGTCTCTTATCATTTGTATAAACTAATCTGGGTTAAGAAAAAT
>JAMKQA010027484.1:0-25435 GCA_024699735.1 Posidonia australis
GTTTTATTTGCTTTTCAGTGAATTTAATGGGTTTTAGTGTTTTATTTGGTCATGTGGGCTAGTGTGGGTCTGATTGGGACCTACGTGGACTAGGGTTTTGGTGGTCGCGACCAGAGCATCAACCGGAGGAGCCTGCTGCTAAATGAGCTCAAAATTGGGGTGTCAACATGTTTAATTAGGATTTTTGGATTTTAATTAAGGTTTTTAGTTTAATTAGGGTTTTTGGATTTTATTAGAGTTTTGAGTTAGGGTTAAATTAAGTGATTTTAAATTAGGTTTTGAGTTTAATTTAAGGTTTTTTTCCTCGAATTTAAATGGATTAAAGTGGTTTAAATGGATTTTATTTGATTTTGATTTTAATTAGATATATATACTCTCCCTAAACTGATACATTATCAAATGATGTAACACTTATATGAGCAACATACTCATGAAAAGCCATAGGTAGTACTCATTTAGTAAGTGGATCTGCATTCATGAAGTTTATCCTAATATGCTCTATAGACAACTAACCATTCCGGATTCTTTCTTTTACAACTAAGTACTTAATGTCTATATGCTTAGACTTTGAAGAGTTCTTGTTGTTATTAGAATATAGCACAACAGATTTATTGTTACAATATAATTTAAGCGGTCTTTCAATTCCATCTACAATCTGTAGACATGTGACAAAATTTCTTAACCATATTCCTTGATTGGATGCCTCGTAACATGCTATGTACTTAGCTGTCATAGTAGAAGGGGCTATAAGTGACAGCTTGACATTTTTCCAAGATATAGTTCTTCTTGCTAACATGTACACATAACCTGAAGTGGATTTACGACTATCTTAACATTGAGCAAAATCGGAGTCAGAATACCTAATGATCTCTAGCTGATCCGATTTCTTATACAGAGGTACGAAGTATTTTGTTCTTTGTAAATACCGCATGATCCGCTTAATAGCTTTCCAATGATTCATATTTGGATTGCTTAAGTATCTGCCTAATATGTCAACATTGTATGCGAAATCCGGATACATATAAACTTAAACATATATAAGACTTCCAACTATCGAAGCATATGGAATTTTTTGCATTTCCTTATGTTTAAAATTATTTTTCGGCCACTATTTGAGACTAACTTATCTTCCTTAGTCACAAGGATATTTACTGACTTGCACCCACTTGTGCCATACATTTTAAGTACTTTTTCATTATAGTTCTTTTGAGATAATCCAAGAATATCTTGAGAACGATTTTGAAGTATTTGGATTCTTAATATAAAAGAAACTTCACTAAGATCTTTTATCTCAAATTTGTTTGAGAGAAATTTCTTGGTTTCTTTAAGTAAGTCTATATAATTAGTGGCAAGAAGTATGTCATCAATATACAAGACAAGGAAAATACATTTACTCCCACAAAACTTATGGCATATACAATCATCTACTAAATTCACCTCAAAACCAAACGAGATGACAATTTGATGAAATTTGTGATACCATTGATGGGATACTTGCTTTAAACCATAAATGGACTTCTTAAGTTTGTAAATTATTTTCTTTGCGTCACCTAATACAAAGTGTTCTAGTTACATCATATAAATTGTTTCATCAATGTTATCATTGAGAAACATCGTTCTTACGTCCATTTGATGTAGCTTAAAGTCAAAATGAACAATCAACGCTATAATAGTCCAAAAATAGTTTTTCAATGAAACCTAAAAAAAAGTATCTTTATAGTCAATGCCTTCTTTTTAAGTACAACCTTTAGCGACAAGACAAATCTTATATCTTTCCACATTACCTTGCGAATCTGACTTGGTCTTAAATATCTATTTGCAATCAATGGGCTTCACGCCTTCAGGTAATGGGACAAGATCGCAAACGTCATTGTCCTTCATCGATTTATACTTATCATTCATAACATCTATCCACTTTTGAGGATCAGAACTATTGATTGTTTGATGGACATTGATTGCATCATCATCGATCAAACCGTTATCAACTTGATGTTCTTAGAGAAATACGACATAATCATCTGAAATCACACTTCTCTTCTCCTTAGTGAATTTCCTAAATAACATTGGCTCTTGAGGAAGTTGAATTTGTTCTTATTGAATGAGAAGAGGATTAACAATGTATTGCTCTGAATTTGCTTCTTGAACAATGTTAGGAATTAATTCTTAATCATCGTCAATAACAATTGTATGAAGAGAAATAAATTTCTCTTCAAAGACAATGTCTCTACTCTTATCATCTCCTTCAATCTTTACTTCCTCAATGAACCAAACATAAAATCCTTAGACTTTTCAGAATATCCAACAAAGTAGCAATTAACAGTTTTTAAATCCAATTTCTTTTCATTAAGTTTGTAAGGCCTAGCCTCAGTTGGACAACTCCACACATGAAGATACACAATGCTGGATTTCTTCTCAACCTATAATTCATAGAGGGTTTTAACCACTACCATAGTTTGTACTTTGTTTAAATATAAGTTGCAATTTTAAGCGCCTCATCCCAAAAAGATTCTAGTAAGGTAAAATGACTAATCATACTCCTCACCATGTCATTAAGTGTCCTATTGCATCACTTAGCAACATTATTTATAATTGGAGAACCAGGTATGGTGTATTGAGAAACAATATCACATTCTTCTAGGAACTTGGCAAACCAGCTTGGACGTTGTTCATCAGATCCGTCATATCTACTGTAGTACTTACAACCATGGTCAGATTTAACAGTTTTAATCCTTTTATTGCGTTGATTTTCAATTTCAACCTTAAATTGTTTAAACACATTCAAGGACTGTGATTTTTTCATGAATAAGATATAGGTAGCCATAACGTGAATAATTGATTATGAATGTAATAAAGTATTGTTGACCATTCAAGATTTGTAGGAAACGGTCTACAAATGTCCGTATGTGTTAGTTCTAAGACGTCTGAATATCAATTGGCACCTAATCTTCTAATATTGGTTTGTTTTCCTTTAATACACTTAATGCAGTTTCATTAGGTTTTAGTTTTGTTTTGCCCTTACTCATAAAAGTAGATGTCAGGTGAGCACTTTCTGTCTTATCCTATTTCAGTCTTTCTTCATCTTGTACACATTGAGAAATGAGCTCATTTCTCTTTCTGGCAGTTATAACTGATTTTGAATTTATTGAAATACATGAGTAAGTCTTCTGACAACTCTAACTTAAGTGCTTTTACTTTTGAAGTAATATTAGATATTTCTATAATGTACTTCCTTATGTTTTTCTTTACCTTATACCTTATAGAAACTAAATTTACTAATATCGTACTAGTTTCTGTCTTCTAATCTTGACAAACAGTTTCTTAATATCATTGAGAAACTCTCTGGCAATAGTCTCTTCGAATATAGTATCTGGAAAGGTTTCTAGAATGACGTGTCTAATGATCATCAAACTTAGCCTATTGGAACGCTCTTACTTTTCAAAAGTTTTCATATCCTCAGCTCAATTGTCAGACTCTAAAGTAGGGGAGTGTTCCATCTTAAAGGTTAAATTGAGATCCATGCACCCAAATACTATCATAACATTTTCTTTCCAATATTTGAAATTAACACTGTTCAGCATTATAATTGAGTTCATGTTAGCACTAATTGAGGCAGATGCATTTATTGAATAAATTCAAAATTAATTTAAAAACCATAAGAATAGTTAGTTCAAGGTTAATCATTTTAATCTTTGAGAATAAAGAAACAAACAAATAAATTCAAATGATGGTAGGACCCATCTCAAGATACCTAGCGCAACATCGACATTTAGCCTTTAGGTAAAAATGTCAACTTACAAGTGATACTCTTCAGTGTAGTAATTAAATTTTGACTATTAGTTCTGTTAAGTAGCAAATCTTCTTTTGGAACAACTAGTTACACACATGACACAATTATATAACTGTCACGAAATTATTAACACAGGTGTACTTGATATTCGACCAAATTTTCCTTAAAATGCTCAAACAAAAATAGTTTTTTTTATTAATCATTAATTAATTATACATCCTTAGAGATAGAATATTAGTATTTGGATTCATGACTTCATTTCTTTTTAGAAAAGTTAAGTCTAATCTATCATTATATCTATTTTATTTTTTTGATATGTATTGTTTTTATTTCGTATGGTTTGAATAACTTAACATATATAAATATATGAAAATCTTATTGTTGGTTTAATTAATTATGTAATATGAATATTGTCATATCCATTTTTATATCCAACATTATTCATATCCAATCCCTTTTTATTTGTTCTATATTCACATCCGTTTTTTGGAAGATATGATTATGTAAATTTCTTATCTTTATGATATCCGTATTCATATTCATATATGTATTTTGAAAATAAATATGGATATAATAACACCTATATCTAGGGGTACAAATGGATCCGATACAGTACATATATGGATGTTACCATATCCGTATCTGCTTTTGAAGTATGGATATGGATATCATCCGAATATGAAACGTGCATATCCATATCCTTAAAAAAAGGATACAAGTATGGATATAATACGAATATTTGACAAACGAACACGGATAAAAAACAATAGAATATTAAAAATAAATGTTTAAGCTTCAAATATATGTAAGTAAATATACTTTACATAACAAATAATATGAAAGTCAATAAATTATCACTACTGTTATTAAAAATTTATATATTACAATTAAATCAAAGAATATATCTATGTAATACAGATATAATACGAATAACGAATACGGAACGGATATTATAGAAGATTTGAAAAATGATATCTAAATTCGTATTCCTATCCACTTGAGATGGATACAGATAATCTGTATCCTTTAAAAAACATATATGAATATAGATACATAATAGATATTCCATATCCGTTTGCACCCTTACTTGTATCTATATTATATCTTATTCGTTTGCACCCTTAATGAATTCAAGTTCATCTTATTGAATATAATTCATATATTTGATGAGATGCGACATAAATAATATTTTCAATATAAAAGATGTCCTTAGATTTTAGTAATTCTATTCATAACAGAGGTCACCAATCATCGTCAATTGACTGTTATATTTTGGAATTTTTTTATTTAAATAACTTTGATTACTTCTTGAGAATATTGTGCACATCTACGATCCATTTGAATTTGAATTTAATATGTTCATAATGTGATGCACAAATTAAATATTTGATTGGATCCTAATTAGATTAGGATTTGTTCTATTATTTCCAATACAATTGATATTTTTTTTGTATTTGCTCCTAATACTTCAATCTCTGTAAAATTACAAAATACATTGAGAAGCATATTTTAGATATAAAATAGATAAATATGATTAATAACATGTGTAATAATAATATGCTCAATATCCCCAAACAAGATGTATCGTCTTAATGTTTAGAGTAAATTTCTTGATGATACCCTGAATTATGATCATTTACATGTGAATTTTAAAATTAGTCACTTTGATTCCTTGATCTTCTTCTTTTTTTTGTTAATTTGTATAATTGGGAGTAGTCTGTCTTTACATGATTATTGTTTTTGCCCTTACGTAAATTCCTCTTCTCTTCCTTTAATGTCATCATCACCTTTTTCTTTTTTACACATATTTTTTGGACGATGGGAATGGATGAGAAGGGACGTTTAAACTCGATACTCCTGGTGGGAATGGACGAGAAGAGACGTTTAAATTTGTTACTCCTGGTGGACGAAGAAAATATGCGAAAAATATGAAAGTGGGCGAGAAAGAAGAGGTGCTTTTCTCTCTTCATCTTCCTCTTTTTTTTCTCTCCCTATCTTACTAAAATTATGTTATTTGTTGGAGAAGTCCAACACGAGATTTTAGAAGTATAAATTTTTTTTGAAATCAGTAAATATGTATTTTTTTCTCTTTACGATCCATAAGATTCGAATCTAAGAAGAAGATGTAAGTTCCACTCTTCTTAATCAATTACACCATAACAGTTGATTATTTTAAAAGTATATTATTGTTTTTTGTTTTTTCTTCTTCCTTTTCCTCTTCGTCTGTTTGAACAAGTTGAGTGTACTTGCGAGCTCCTTATTCTACTCTAGTTTTGCACGAAGGTGTGGATTTTTGAGTTTGAGTTGGAACTAGATGATTGAGTTGCTGCATGTTTTGGTTGGAGGTGGCAATAAAAGGAGAAAGAGGAAGAAAATTGAGTAGAGGAACTCATGGATAAGAAACGAGAAGAAGATATGAGTTGGATTTGCTCAGATTTGGGAAAAACAGAAGAAGAAATGAAAAAGGAAACGTGTTATAACATCAAAGGTATTATTATCTAAAAAATAATGTAATAACTATAAGATCTGATGGGAACACCATAGTGGTGGACAGTAGATACTCCCATCATGCGTTAGCAAAATGTGTCGTATAAGTTAATATAGTGATGGGGCCACAATACTTCCGAAGCGTCTTTTATGGGAGAATATAAATCTCTTATAGATACAAAGTAAGTAGAACATTTGTCTTTTTTATTAGAGAGTTTTGTTCTTGTTTCCCAAATTGTACGGCTTGTTTTTGCCAATGGGAACTGTGGACAGTGTAAGCTTGATTTCGTCACGAACATTTAATCAATGATTTTTTTATAACAATATTCGAACTAGCAGTCTACCAATTACTGAAGCATTCGAGGTACTATCGAATCAAATCCTAAAATATGATTTTAAAATTTATTTAAAACAGGATATTAGTTTTCACATAATCTCTTAAGATTATCACGATATTTCAACCCCAACTCCCTCACCACAATAACCAACTACCATAGTGTAGTTGATCAGGAGGAGTGGAACTTCCATCTCTCTTCCAGGTTCGAATCTCACGGACCGCAAAGAGAAAATATATATATGTCGATATCAAAAAAAAAAAAAAAAAAAACTCCCTCACCACAATTGAACACGTTAACTACGTTTGTTGGGAAGATTAGTCGCTCCTATCGTTTCAAGTTTCAACACCTAGCTAGCGTAGCTTTTTTTTAAGCAAACAGTTGTGATATTGTTGGAAGAGAATTATGAATTTCTATTCGTTTTACTGTAGATAACAAGGAAAATGTACTTCCACTTAGAGTGAGATGGAATTGGATCTTATTAGAGGTAGCTATAGTGCTTGATTCCAATTGATAAGAACAACTACAATGTCCTAAACAAACACAACCATTGTAGCAAATTACTAGCAATTCAGGTATAATTTGTACTATAGAATCAATGTCAAACATGAGGGAGGTGACACAATGGATTTAGATATCAGTTTTTGTTTTAAATTAGAATATACTTTAAGGGATTATATGAGAATTAACTTTAAAAATATTTAACTTAAAAAGTGCATTTTTTTTAAAGGAAGAAGGCCATTAGAAATAGAAATCAGGCCGAACCAGCCTTAGGCTGCCCGGGCCTGTCAATCCCAGCAATGGGTTAGGCTGGGCTAGGCTCTCCGTGGGCCATGGGTCGTGCTGGACCTAGGTGTCAGGCTCGCAAAGGTCCGTATAGTAGGTCCATTTTGGCCCGTGAAGTAGCCTAGGCCGGGACGGACCAGATTGGCTCGGAATTAGTTTTTAAAAAAAGAAAGAGACGGACTGGGTCGAATTGGCTCGAAAAATTTAAAAAACCAAATAACTGTTTAGACAACAGGGCTTGGCCCTTTAAAAAATAATAATAATAACAGGATCGGGCCTCTAGCCCAGTCCTTTTTAAAAAATAAATAAATAAATAAGAACAAGGTTGGGTTGGACGCCCGACCCTTAAAAAAAAAGAAAGAACAGGATCGAGCCTCCAGCTCGGTCCTTTAAAAAAAATAAAATAAAATAAGAATAGGGTTAGCCTCTCGTCGGGTCTTTAAAAAAATAATAATAAAACCGTAGGACCGGGCAACCCAGCCCTGCCATAAAAAGAAAAAATGGATCGTTGCATTGCAACGTTCCCAAAATGGACCGTTGCATATTGCAACGGTCCTTTAAGGCTTAAGGAATTCTTTTAAAATGGAATATATTACATTTTAACCTATAAATATCTTTAAATTCTATTCATTTTTCTTCACAAGTAATTTTCTCTTTTCTTCTCCACTACAACTTTCTCTCAATTTTCAAGTGAGGATTTCGTTGTTTGGCTTTGAATTCCGTTCCGTCTGCTACTCTTTAATCTCCACACTACACCAACTGAGCCAACAACATCAAAATTTCTCTACTTCTAATTCTTCCGAATTCTTTACTTCTAATCCCTCCATTTTTTGGTTTTGATTTTTGTGGGTTAATGGTTTTTTTATTTTATATTCATTTTTTATATTAAAATGAAAAATTTTGGTAATGTTGGTAGCCACGACTATATCCCTAGTATGGAGTCAGATTAACCACAATCTACTCCAACATAGATTACACAGTCCACAGTCACTAAAAAACCTAGAAAACAAAGTTCTTGAATTTAGGAGTATGTTACAATAGACCCTGTAGATCAAACTAGGTGCTACTGTAATTATTGTAATACCACATATATATGTCCTAGAGGAGGGAGTGTAAGTCATATATCTAGACATTTACAAAAATGTATACTCAAAAATAATAAAGACGACAACACAAATTTAAAACAATCGAAATTACAAGTAGGATTTAGTGGTATAATTAATTGGAAATATAATACAGAAGAAGTTAAGGAAGGAATAACTAAATTTATAGTAAAAGACGAACAACAATTTTCTTTTTCTGAAAATAAAAAAAATTGAATCATGTATGCAAAATTATTTAAATCCACAGTTTAAAAGTTTATCTAGAAATACAACAAGAAATATAATTTATAAAACATTTAAAAAAGATAAAAAAAGATTTAATTAGAATATTTTTTATTTTATTATGTAAAATATCATTAACACGTGATGTTTGGACTGGTCCAAATAATTTTCTATATTTATGTTTTTTTTTTGTTAACGGTAATCATTATATAAATAGAAAAGTTAAGGCGGAGCGAGTATAATACCATATTACAGACCCTGGTGCGGTATGTAATACCCACCACAAAAATAATAATTGTTTCGAATAGGCAAACACCTATATCTCAAAAAATCTCAGAAAATAATTGTTCAAGTATGATGTTGAACATTAGTCCTGAGAAGGGACTAAATCGTCAGGATTATGCTGAGGTAGAGGTAGAGCATGAGAAGACTACTCCAAAACACGATCATTTTTCAGAGATTGCAAGGCTCTGATATTGTCATCTTTCTCAAATCCTGAACCCAAAATGTTAAACCAACAATGACAGAGAAAAGACAGTGTTAGTGACTTTGTATGAGGAAACACATTGTCCTCTAAAAATTCTATTATTTCTTTCCCTCCAAATGAACTACAGAATAATTTATATTAAGGTATGCCTACCCTTATTTTTTGCACCAGTCGGGTCGGTCCGAAAGGCCATACCCTATGAGCTCCCACTAGCACTCTCTTCTCTCAGAAAATTCACCCTTTTTGTTACACCGCAGTTGTTCCCAACTCTTGTATCTTACAAGGGGTAGGTATTGCCCGAAACATAAGGGTACCCAAACAAATAAATTTACTATTTACTAAAATAAATGTAGCAGAACATAAACCATGAGTCCATCAAAGCATCTTATCTTTCTATCGTAAAATAGATTTCAAAAATCGAAAAACCTCAAAATACCGTAGGTATTTGGACTACGAAACATACTCAGATCTTATCTTTCAACACCTACCTTTTAATAATTTACCAAACGATCGGAGAAGCCGTGCAATGCATCATCAATGTTGATAACGTGCCAATCAAGCTCAATTGTCACAATCAGACGTTTACTTACGATTCCAAAGAAAGGAAAAAACTTAAAATGTGACTTTGAATTCCAGATTTTACTGCTGCAACACGCACGACTTCACTGGCCGGAAGTCTTGATGATTTTCCCACTCTTCCCATGCTCTGAAATCAACTTCGTTGACACAAAAATTGCAGACGGGTGTTTTGCGGAGAAACCCATGTTTGATGTTTAGGTACAATTGTAAAGACAAAAAGACTCAGGAAAAATGCTCTTGTTTATTTTAAATTTCTCTGGCCGCGCCAAATTTAAATTTCTGTCGGTGAAGTTACCTGTAACATCTAGCTGTCTCTCACACATCCACTTTGAGTAAAAGTAGGGGAAAGGCATGAAACCCTTTCCCCTTTTTCCCCGTCTGTTTAGATCATGAAAGGCTTGCTGATGAAGCAATGCTCTGATAAAACCATGGACTGACAAGGAGGAAGACAAGGCAGTGGCATCATTCTTTGGATGTTGCGGTGTCGCCACATCAAGCAAGCAAGTGCAGATAACACGTTCACAACAAATTGTGATTATATAATTTTGGATTGAAATTTGAATCTCATACGAGAAGAGTTTGTGAAAGTAAATATTAACGTAGATCAAGCTCAACTTTTCACATGGTAATTAATGAAGACCACAAATTCCCCTCCCCCCATTTATCAAGCTCTGTCCGCTTCGAGGACGACACATTCACCATCCCCACCTCGAAGGGTACATGTATAATAATTGAAGAAAACCAATCATTCAACCGAAGAAAACATTAATTAAAAGCATATATATTATGTTCATACATCCAATTCAAAGCTTTTAGATGTTGTTAAAGACAGAGCAAGCATGTGAACGAGCCGGTGGCGTACGAGTCCCACGTGGTGGGCAAGTTGGGGTTTGTTAATGGATTCCACATTTACATCGACACCCTCAGACTCCCCAAGCATCTACGATCCTGCCACTCATCATTTTTAAATTGTCCCACAAGCGCAAGCAGAGAATCGAATGACCACAATGGCAGAACCCGCAATATACCGAAAAGAAGAGGCGTATCATTACGGTTACGGTGGACCCCCCGACAGGAAGCAGAGAAGCCATTTATTATTGCACGATTCATAATTCGAATCGAAGTTCAGATCCGATCCATTTAATTTTTGTGAGAAACAAGGAGAGAGAGAGAGAGAGAGAGGGAGAGGGAAGGGCGGTGAAATATTTTCCGCCCTTTCCGTTCTCGTCGCTTTCACGGAGGAATTCGAACAACAGCAACGACGCTCTTCTGTCTCCTGTTCCTGTCCCCACTTTGTTAGGAAGGAGGGAGGTGGCCGGAACGAAGGAAGGTGAGGTTGACTAGTGATCTGGAGAATTCCGGTGGACTAGTCGAAGTGAGCCGTCGTCGTGGTCTGGTACGGTTGTGGCCTTGCCGACGTAGGAATTTGCTCGGGGCTGTTGTTACAGACTAGGGGTTTGAGTCGGTGTTTTCTGCTGTTGATTTTGTTTTGAAATGTCTTTGTTAGGGTGGTCGAGCTCTGGTTTGTTCTGTTTTTTGTGGTTCGATTTTACCGGACTGGTAATTAGTTGGATTTTTTCGACTTTTGGTTTCTCTGTTGGTATTTACTAAGTTTGAGTGCGTATAGGACAATCGTTCCTCTGTTTCCTTTTTTTTTCAGAAAGTGAGTGCTTTTTCTTCTTCTTATCTGATAAATCAAATAAGCTTGCATAAATTTGGATTTTTTTTTGCATTACGATCAATCGAACTTTCCATAATCGTGTAATTTTCAAGGACGGGGTTATGTAATTATGTTCCTTGCCTCAAACTTGACGTTTGAGAAGTTCGATTGGTGACTTACTAAGCTCCAGTGATCTGATTTTCACTTTAATACTTTGCACTTCAAAACTGGTGTCTTGAACTTTTACATCAATTACTTTGGTATTTCTTCTTTTTTCTCCATTTCTTCCTCTCTTTTTTTCCATTTCTTCGCTTCAGTACTTCTGAGAGTGGATTTTATAATAATTTGTGGACTCACTTTTACTCACAGAAGTATCAAAATGATTGACTACAAAAGTTTAAGGTGCTAAAGTGAAGAAATGGAGAAGAAAAGAGGAAGAAATGGAGAAAAATAAGGGATATTACGTTAATGATATTTTTGTCAAAAAATTATCGTAAAACTCACTCTACCAATGAAAGTATTAAAGTGATTTATAGTAAAAGTCTAGTATGCTAAAATGACGTATTTTGAAGTACTTGTTACTAAAGTAAAATCAATGATAGTACGAAACACCATAAAGTAATTTAACACTTTTTTTTTGTTTTTGTACTATTTTTCTAAATTTAGATTTACGACTTTGCATCCATAATGGTAATTTTTATTGTTTTTCAACTTTAGGTTTTAGTGTTTTCTACCCTTGATGGTTGTTGGGGCTTGACCAAATTGACAATTTAGAAGTTACAATGACGAGGTTTGACACAATGCCTAAGGGGAGCAAGTTGTTGGTGTCATCTGATGCAAATTTTCTCTTAAATCGGTTCCCAAGCTACACGATAGGAGCCAACAACATGATAATCGAGCAAAACAATGATCCTGTGGTGCCGTCGCTCAAGGAGATTGTGGCTATGGAGACTATCCAGCTACTTCAGCAGCAGAAACGTCTATCAGTCCGTGACCTTGCCAAGAAGTTTGAGAAGGGTCTGGCACCTGCGGCGAAGCTGTCTGATGAGGTTCGAATATTTAGAGCATTCATATTTGTACAGTGACTGTTACATTCTCCATGCATTCGTGAATTAGCTCCACAAACTCTAAAGCAAGCGGAGTAGCCCATGTGTAAACTATTCACTTAGGTGGAAATTCTTTGGAGTAAATGCCTTATCTGAGCTGAGTCTTCTTCACTCTAAAAACTATAGTCAAGAAATCCAAATCCTGGTATACATTGCTCACATCCCTAAACCTGAAGTTTATCCAACTTGTCCTGTTTCTTGTTGTCTCTGCTCAAATTTTGGGTCATCTCTCTCAGCTGTCCCCAGGCTCCAATCTCCATAGAACTCTTGCATTTACTCGTTACATCACTTCTCCTTTCCACTGCTTAATTCTCGTGAACTCCCTTTCTTAAATGTAATGTATCAGATATGCCTTTTTTTGATCTTACAACCCTATTCATTTGCTTTGCTCATGATTTTCATGGTATTTGGTTACTCACATCAAGAAAGTTTTGCCATTTGACTGCATGATCCTGCAAGCATTCTTCCAAAATGTTTTTGGTTTTGAAACTTCAGTTATCACACTCCAACCAAAAGCATCCAATCTTTTAGATTATACGTCTTCTAACTGTGAATAATATGAGATAGGTATATGTTATAGTATGTTTTTTTTTCTCCTTTTTGTTTACATAGTAGAAACTTTTGATGTTGCACATTGAGTAATCTGGCCTGCAAAGAATGCACTGTTATAAAATCTTTTTTTGGTAATCACACTTATTCTTCTTGGAACATCAGGCAAAATGGAAAGAAGTGGTTTCATTGGATAGGCATGTACTTCTTAAGAAGCTCAGAGATTCATTAGAATCACTAAAAGGTCGAGTGGCTGGCCGTAACAAGGATGATGTGAATGAGGCCATTTCTATGGTTAGCTTCTTTATCTGTTTATTGTTTTCCATTTTGCTATATGTTCTTTTTACTCTTCCTCGGTGTAGTCCATACAATTATATTTTGGTGATGTCTAGCAGATAAGAAGGTTGATCTACATATGTAAATAGGGAAGTGTAAACACTGTAAGATAACTGTTAAAATAAAGTCTAGAGAGGCTTCATAAGTCCTTGTTTCCATAGTGTTTATGATAGCCTCAAGCCCTCAGCAAGATATTTTAAGGGCTAATGTGAAGGAAAACACATTTTGATGTCATAGGAAAGTGAAAACATCTGATTAAGTATCACTGCTTGTTAACAGGATCTTCAATGGGAAAAGGTCTTTTTTTGTGTGGTTGGAAGGTGAAGTATATGTATGATCTTTCTTATTCACTCACAGAAACACATATTGCTGCTTTTTTTGTTCTTTTGTCTTAAAAGGATGCATAAAGTTGTTTGTCTTTGTTGTTTTTTGCGTCAAAATTTTAAGTTTGAGATACTGAAGCCTTAGAATACGTAATTGCATTTGCAGGTAGAATCTCTAGCAGTTCGATTAACTCAAACAGAAGGTGAGCTCATTCAAGAGAGATCAGAGATAAAAAGACTTGCAGGTTTCCTCAAGCAGGTATTGTTAAATTAGTAAGTTGCATTAAATTTTAAATTCCAGACTCCTCCATTGAACAATTCAATTGGTAGTTTACCTTATTTTAAGTGCTGTCATCTTCTTTTCCTTTTTAAAGCAATATATGTGCTGATATTTTTCCTTCTTGTTTCCAGGCTACTGAGGATGCTAAAAGAGTGGTTGAAGAGGAAAGGTCAATTGCTCATGCTGAAATTGAAAATGCAAGGGAAGCAGTTAGTAGAGTTGAACAGGCCCTCAAGGAACAAGAGCAAATGTCCAGAGACTCTGAGAAGCAGGTCTAGGTCTATATGTAACGTCTTTTTTGAATTCAATGATCTCCTTCTTGCCAATTACTGAATGTTGATGTGGTGTGCTTCTAGACATTGTTTCTTTTGCTCATTTCATTTAGTAGTTTCTAGCTCTTTGAAAACACAAACCATCTATTTAAAAGTACACGAGCAGGCAAATAGTATGAATAAGAATACAAGATTTGTACAGGGCATATTCACAGAATCATAATTTCCTTGTGAATTTGCAAGCAGTTTTTGGATGAGCAGGTGAATCGCCCTTTTCCTGAGGTTTGCCTTTTTGACTTAATGAAATTCTATCATGTACTACGTTTTCACATTCAATGTTGGACTTGATGGGTACCGGGTTTCAGTATTGCAATCTTGCTAGTGGTTTTCTTCCCCATGGGCCGTGAGATGCGTGGGTGCTTCTTTTCTTCCATGACAATCTGCCCTTTGGCTGATGATCACATCAAGATAAAATATTGTAGCTCATTAATACTTTTCCCCTCCATTTTTAGCTGCATTTTACTGATTACAACTATGTTATCTTCACTGGTGTTTATTCTATCTCACATTAAGAGTTCTTACACAAAATGGAAAATGCAGAGCATGGAAGAATTAATGAAAGAAGTTCAGGAGGCCAGAAGAATCAAGATGTTGCATCAACCTAGCAAAGTATGACATTACAACTTGATTCTGTTTGAAACTAATCCATTAATTTTTTTTTGGAAAGTGTGAAGATTGTTGGGCTTGACCCTAGTTGTTTACTTGTTCATAAAGCTTTTACCCTTCTTTATACATCAGTAACATACACATCAATGTAATGCAGGTAATGGATATGGAACATGAACTTAAAGCATTGCGGGTTCAGCTAGCAGAGAAATCTATGCATTCAATCCAGTTACAGAAGGAGGTGTGCTTTCTGTAATGCAGTATTATCTTGTCACGCTTTCACATGTACCTTAGAAGTTTTTTACATTGCCTGCAAAGTTGCAGTTGGTGATTGTAGTAAAAGAGACATCCATGCTAACATAGTTGATTTTCTTATTTTTCTTACTTTTTTGACCTTCAGCTTGCAATGAACAAAAGGCCTATAGAAACCAAGTCCAATCTCTATGAGTTAGAGGGTTCTGAAAGTCTAGGCTCTTGTTTACATGTTGTTGCTTACAGTGATTCAATTCCAGCTCCGGACATATCAAAGTGTTCTATCCAATGGTTCCGGATCTTGGAAGATGGTAGCAAAAAGGAAGTGATTTCAGGTAGGTTGATTCCTTGTTTTAGTTTTTATTTTCTTGGACCGTGCAATTAGTCGAAACAACTATTGAAGCAGATCTATAAAATTTTACTTCCTAACCTAGACTTTAGGCTTAGGTATTTCTATCAGGGAAATCATGTGTCCAGGGTGAGGATGTTGAGGTTTGATGACTTATATGAAATTGGATATAAATTGATCTAACAATTTGAGGATGTAAACTTTTAAAACGTTGAGTTGAACATGGACAAAAACAACTTCAATATAGAAAGTTAAGTATTTTCTATAGCATGATCTGTTAAAAAACAACATGAAGAACAAAGGCTAACATTTCAAATTGGAGGAAAACATTCATATAACATCTATACAACAAAATATGCTTTGTGGAACGAATTGTTGGGCATTTAACAAAAATGAATAAATAGTAAAAAAGTCCTAACTGAAATGAATTGACAGAAAGATAAGAAATGAACACACTTGAGAAAAGATAAGGGCAGTAGCAACACCAATGACATAAGATGTGGGAGAAGACCTCAGTAGTGCAGCAAAGAAATATTAGTAGAGTAGTAGATAAAAAAGGACTTCTATGAATGATCTTGTTGAGCTTGCATTTGTTTATCTTTGTGGATTTAATAGTTCGATCTTTTTTGTTAAAGATGATGAATTTATATATTTTTTAACCTTGTTTATATGTATGATTTACTAGCATTTCATTTCAAATCTACCCTTTGTTCTCTGATGAGGTGTCATCTGAGTTTCGATGTTGCTTAATAGAGAAAGAAAGTGTTAAGAAAGCTAAATTATATGGTTGTTAAGTGGTAAAGGGGAATTAGATATGCAAAATTGTGCAAAAGAAATACTTTATAATACAGCAGAGTTGATTGGGAAGAAGATTTAACACTACGTAAGGGGTAAAAAGTGCATTCTTACTGTTGGCCGTGATTTAGAGTTTAAATATTTTATTCATTTTGCTGGGGTTTACCCATCTTATTGATAATCATGCTCCTATTTTTAGACGTGATTCTGGAACCTATTTAGATCTTAAGTATACTGATCTGAAAGCAAATGCTTAGCATGTGCAAACCATTATATCCACTAAACTGAAATTCTCTCGCCATTACGGGGACTGGACTATATAATCTTCAATAACAATTCAACTATTTGTCTTCTGTAATAAGTGCATCAGAAAATAATCATCATCTCTTTACATTACTTGCACATTAACTGTAACACTTTCCATGTTAGGTGCAACAAAATCAATGTATGCTCCTGAGCCTTTTGATGGTGGGAAAACCTTGCAAGTGGAGATTGTCACGGAAGACCAAAGAGTGACCTTGGCAACAACGGGCCCAATTGATCCTTGTTAGTATTTTTTCTACTGTAAATAGATAATCAATTTTTCTAACTAACCTATCTTTATGCCTTCAAACTCCTGCATTCAAATGCATTCTCTTTGACCTGATGCATTGCATAATGAGTTAGTACATTAGTCTACAAGTTCATTGGCTTGTAGGAAGCTTAACTTCTTAATAACGTGCATCATGGGATTATGATCGTGCTAAAAATAATCTCCACGTCACAACTGTATGACTATTTTTCGAGTAGGGTTTTCCAATATATTCAAGTTAATCTTTTGTTGATTTTGAGTTGGTCAGCGGAGTTGAACCAATCATGTGCAAGTCCTCACACCTCACAAGTGACAGCATGATAGGAATCTTCCTTGAGCTGTTCTTTTATGACATGAATTAGCAAACTTATGAGCAGCATTTACGTCATTGAATACTAATTTTTTTTGCTTCTGATATTCTCTAGGGTTTACTATAAACTCTTTTTCATTATTTAAATGTATGCAGGTATCTTCTGGGAATAAACTCCCTTTCATTATTTAAATGTATGCAGGTACTCTTCTAGGAAATTTGATCAATTTCCTTTCCTCTGAGGTTATCATGGCTTCAGGGTGCCATGGCAATAAGCAAGGGTTCCAATGAAAAAGGATTTTTTAAAGAATTTTTAGTTTGTATATATAGATTCAGAATTTATAATGCATTAATAAATTGATGTATCAATTTCTAAAATTAAGTAATTAACAGTAATAGTTTAACAATAAGTAAAATCTAAATTGTGGGCATCAAGAATCAAGACAATAACAGATAACACTGACCAAAAACCCTAAATAGAAGTCATCAAGAGTCAATATTCGATAAAAAGGGAAAAAACAAAGTGATTATCATTCTTCATTTCCATGAGACTTTCATTCTTCATTATTATCATCAACGTCCTCAAGTTGTTCTCCAAACTCAAGATTTTCATCATCCTCAAGTTTAACAATAAATAAAATCTAAATTGTGTATTTTCAGTCTAGGTTGCCAACGCCTGAGGACCTCAAGATGCCTTGGCACAATGGTGCTGTCTAGGCGCCATAGTAGCGGACGCCCGAGGACCTTAAGAATCTTTGGCTCCATGGTGCTGCCTAGGCACCACAGTAGCTATGCATTTCTTGACTACCACAACCTGGTGATCAAAAAGGGATAGCTGAATTCAGAATCATAAATTATAATTTAGTGTTCTTTTTGCCAAAGACTTTTGATAGAGCAGTTAGGATCATGATGGTTATAGTTCCTGTATATCCAAATTCCGGCTGTTGTTAGTTCAACTTTTAATGCAAATTGAAGAAGTTGTTCCACTGGTTCAGCTTTTGAAAGCAACTTCTCTTTTTACCAGGAATTCTGCAAATAAATCTGTGAATTTATTTCTCAACATCCACGGCAGTGTAGTGGTGTTGTAAAAAATTACTCTTCCTCATAGCATTTCAAGTTCAGTCATGTGCTTATACTTCGTGAGTGTATCATAAAATGCTATGCAGTTTAGGATTCCATTCAATATCCTGCTTTCAAATGACCAACTTTTAGCTTCTTTTGTACATTATCATTTTTTTTCGATAGTCCTTTTGTACATTATCTTCCTGTCTCTAGAAATAGAGCAAGATTTTCTACCCTATTCAAGAATAAATTGTATGAAGTCTGTATTACCGATGTTTCTGATGCGGCTTTAAAAAAAATAGAAGATAGTTATATGCTAACTGAAATTGGTTTAACAGCACCAGGACTCGGAAGCTATGTTGAGGCACTTGTCATGAAACCTGATACTGAGTTTAATGTACGTTCTTACCTTTTTTTTATGCTTCTTACATTCTTTTGATTCTTCTACAGACTGGGTTTTGTGATTTTTACATTTTGTTTTTGACAATTGATTTTTTATGCATTTTTTATTAATCTCTCAGACATATGGATGCTATGATAAATCTGTGAGGATTCATATTTGTATTCTTGTGCATGACAGCAGTGCCATTATCTGATTTCAGAATATGATAATGTAAAATAGATTTCGGAAAATATTGTTCAAGTTCAGATTTAGTCTCATGGAGTCTGCTCTTTTCTTCCAGTGTTTAGAATCAACTACTCACTGCACTTTGTAGGTAAATAATGGTTCTTGAAATAAGTTACCTGTGCATCTGTGAAGAACTTGAGGTCAATATGTTGAGATTTGAGGCAGGTAAAAATAATGATTGAGCATGCCTTAGTTGTGATGAGGTATTTTTATTACATGAAAGGCCGAATGAAGGAACTTTCAGATTGCATGTAGAGGCTTAATGCTCAATATTGCACTTGTGGATGTGCATGGAAGCAACGGATAAGACACTAAATGAACCATTGTATAGAATACTCCTTTTTTTCTTCTCCTGGAGATTGTTATATTCTAGAGATTGTTGAAAATAACTCAATATTTTGGGGCTTACACCTTATGTATAACCAATACTGTTGTAGATAGTGTTGATTCTTGCGGAACTGACATTCACAAGCTGAAACTAATTAAACATCCAGATAAAATCTTGTTTACTTTCCAATTTTGAGAGATTATTATGCATTTCTTTGTGCCTCATTCTTCATTATTTGAGGTTCACGGATTTATGTATCTGGTGAGACCTATTCTATGAATTAACTGAGTTGTTCTTTTGGTTACATTTGAAAGTATCATATATTTACCATGCACCATAACTTCTAACGGGCTAATCTATGACATCCAAATTATGAGCATTGACATTCTTTGGAATTCACAATTATGATTAATCAAATTCCAAATATGTTTTCTGGTTTAATGTGTTAAAAATTTAACTATTGTTATCAACTATGATAGAAGATAATTTTAACTGTTATAAAGACATAATTCAAACTTAAACCAAAATAGTCTGGTCTTTATCGGTTTTGATGTTTTAAAACTCAGTCATGAAATTTGTGTTTAGTTGTGAGTTTGTGACTATTTCCAATTGATGCTTACTTGCTCCATTTAGCTTGGGTCAAATTCAAGTTATCATCTGGTCACAAAACTTTTGTGAATGTTTGGAGCCTAAAGGAACACTAAAGCATTTAGTAGAGCCTTTATTGATTGTACAGGTTTTTTTTAAATCTGAACAATTTGGATACCATCTTATTCTTTGATTCGATTTTCTTTGCAGGTAGTGATTTTGCAGATAAGTGGTGTAGATCATCTTTCATCTTCTATTCACGTATTTCATGTGGGAAAGTTAAGAATAAAACTTCGTAGAGGGAAGACAACAAAAGCTAAAGAGTCATTTTCCACATCAATGCTGGTAAAATATTGCTCTATTCGATTAATAGTGCAAGTATCCAAAATATTGAAATCACTATTTCCAGATGGTCTATTGTCTTGAATGTTTTGTGCTTTTCCAAAAATGCTTTCAATCTTTCAAATTGGGAATGAGCCGATAGCTAGCACAGTTATGTCTGAGCAATGCTTTTCCATACTCTGGTCCTGGGGCTTCTGATTGTTTGATTGCATGCACATAGAGGAAATAGTCTGCCCATCAACACATAATTCATTCTAGACACTAGACATCTTTGGGCACCTGTAAGTCTTCAGTATATTGTTCGTGCAAAAACCACAATAATTTTTGTTCTCTACTCAGAATTTTAGCTAGTACTGAACAGTTCTTTTTTTGAAACGTGGCTAGTACAAAACAATTGATTTTGTATTTACTGCATAATCTAGAAGAATTTTCCAATTGCTAAACCAAAGCGTCAGATAATAGGTTGATGATGGACATGGGTTTTATAATTTTCTAACACATTCCATAGATTAAGATTCTTTTCAGGAGCATCTGAATTAGACCTGTCAAATAGATCGTGTCGTGTACCCATCGTGTCGTGTATAAACGTGTATACTATACGTAAATGTTAAACCTAAACACGATCCATTTAATTATCGTGTACCTAATACTAAATCCAAACACAAATTGTCTGTTAACGTGTATACACGATTTAATTCGTTAAGTACACGTTTAAGTGAATCGTGTCGTTTTGACACGATAATGATCCGATTGACACGAGTACACGTTTATTATACGGTTACACATTTAATATGAGATTATACGTTTAGTATACGTTTAACATTTACACGTTTTGTACACGTAGAAAAATGAAAAACAAATCAATAAATCATGAAACCAATCATTCAACAATATTTCACAAGTTCTATTGTTTTATATGTTAATATGATAAGTCTACAACATATCATAAACATCTACTATTCAAAATAATGAAAGTTATAATCTATATACATGATTAGGTAACATGTACTTATCGTGTATCTATCAGGTTTTTTTACCTTAGACACGAAAATAGTCCGTTTAATAATCGTGTCTATCGGATAGACACGATAAGTACACGAGACATGATAAGGGTGAACCCAAATACGGTAATATCGTATTGTGTTCGTGTCGTGTTATCATGTCATGTCAGAAATTGACAGGTCTAATCTGAACCAAATAGTATGTAAAATAGATTATCTAGTATTTACCAACACGAAGAAACTTGTAACTAAAAAAATATTGGACATAAGAATCTATCATTAACAATAAAGTTAGAATTTGAACCTTGTTGTGGTGCCATTCAAAGATCCCAAACAGGCTGAAGTTCAGAAGATCGTCAACAGCAGAAAGATTTATAAATTATTGTTATTGTCCTCTTTCATCTGTGACTGAGGTTTATAATCAACTTCATTGTTTCTAGCTTTGCGGTGTTAGAGGGGGTGGGAATGCTGCCCCAAAGTCCCTGTTTTGGCAAGCGAAGAGGGGTAATTCTTACACGTTAGCTTTTGAATCAGAACGAGAACGAAATGCTGCCATTATGCTTGCCCGAAGATTTGCATTTGATTGTAATGTAAGTTTCCATTCACATTTACTGTTTTTCAGTATTTAAGATGGACCACATGTATGTGCAGCTTTAGTGCTCTACTTATTATTAGCATCAGCAACAAGAAAATTGTTATCCTTCTGTCAAAGCTGTAATTTATGATATTTATGCTTTTACTCTTACACAAGTTTCCATTTGCAGATACTCCTTGCTGGACCGAATGACCGGGCCCTGTCTTAACCTAATGCATGCTCCATGGTGCTTGAATTACTGTAAGTATATTGAGGTTTTGCAGATGTGTAATGGTGTTATTGTATCAGTAGAAAGAATGGTTAAGATTTTACCTGGAGATGAGCTTCATCTCTGTGTTTGTGGTTGTGGGTGAGGCAGCATTAAGGCATCCTTTTATTTGCCTTTTGTATTGTGTTTCTAACTCCTTTTTTATCTCCTTGTTTGAGAGTTTCTTTGAGAATGTTGCACTAATTTGAAAATTGCAAAGTACTGCCTGTTTCAGCTACCGAACAACGAAAAGGAAGATTTCATGGGAGGATACAATTAACGATCAATTTAATGTTCACTTTGTGTACAAGTGTTTCAATTCCTGATAAAAGAAAGTGCTTTAACTATCGATAAAGGATAGTAATTAGTATTATCAATAAAACAATATATTCTAACACTTGCTTAGCAGTAAGCCACTAGAAAAAAATTCGCCAATTCACACATATTTTGTAAAAAAGGCCGCTAGTCACGTGAATTGGATTTCTTTGTGGTTTTATTTTTTTCTGATGTGTATGGTACTCCCGTTTGCCTTCTGTAGCGTTAACTGCGAGTTTGAGATCATCTTTCGTCGTCAATGATCTTGTCCTCAACAGAAAAAATAAAATCGCAGTATGCACTTCATTTGGAAAGAGTCCTGTTATTGGTAGTTCTTTTCTGCGTCTCTCACATGGTTAGAGATGTTGCATTTTGATTCATACTAAAATACAACAGTTTGATTGCAGTATATCCTCTCCAATGATTCTTATATATGCAACAAGGATCTGTCTGTTTGTGCATCCCAATCGCTAAAAGCGTAGGGTATATGTTACTGCGGTTGGATGTCATATGCATGTTTTGCACGAGACTAAAATTTCACTCTTTTAACGATGTAGGCCAATTTATAAAGGACTCGAGAAAAAAAATCAGACATCACCTGATTTAGTTGCGTCTTAGATATACGTCTGTCTAATTTTTTTTTTGAAAATGGTTATTTATATTTCTTTAAGGCCATACCAACCTAATAAGATCTATATTATTAGTATTATAAAAAAATTGGAACCAAAAGTTCCGAATATTACTGAATCAATGTTAAAATCCAATACTGGTGACAGAAATAAGAAAAGTGATTATGTAAAGGATGCACTCCAATTTTTTTATAATAATATTGGAGACAGAAATAAGAAAAGTGATTATGTAAAGGATGTATTCCAGTTTTAGCCTTCAAATTCCTCAACAGTAGTTTGAATATTTTTAGAATCCATTCTTGGAAGCACAACCTCCAGATTGCTTCTAGAGGAAGAGGGAAGAGAAAGAACTTGCTCCATCATCTGTGAGGCCATAGCTTTAGTAAAGTGAAGAAGTTTTTCCTTCTCGAAGCCTGTAACAAGAGTGTCTACCTAGAAATGCATTAGCAAAATGATATCATGAATAATAAGTAAATGTGATCTATTAAGGTTACGAAAAATCCTGTTATTCCTTTCTTTCCAAATCAGTCAGAGAGTGATTTGAAGTAGAATCGTCTATCCATGTGAACTTAATTCTAGTAGAAGAGGAGTTAAGGAGTAGAATAAGTCTGCCACACAAAAAAAACCTAGGTACAAGTCTGAAGACAAGAGAAATCGCCAGACATGCTTTATAAAAGTGCAGTTTAGGAAAAGATGATTGTTATTCTCAGTATGTACAGAACAAAAGACACATAGTTTAGGGTCAATCCAACCTCTTTTTGCTAGATTTTCTTTTGTCAAATTTTTATTTTTGAGCACTAACTAAGAGAATAGCTTCACTTTTAATGGGGTGTTGCTTTCCCATATACATCTGTAAAACGGAAAGCAGAATCCACCATCATTTAATACACAGTAGCCAGCTTTCACAGTATATTCTTTATCCTTAGATGGCAACCAACTCAAGATATCCTCTCTGGAATCAAGAACCATGGGTTGCAAGAGATTATCAAAAAATTCTAGCTGTGATTGCAATAACGTGAGATCACACGAGGAGATGTTAGACATGTCAAACAATTTATTGAAATCGGCTCTAAAAAGAACCATAGTGGCTTTAACAGATGTCTTCTTGAATCTGGCTATATAATATAAACCAGGCATCACATATTTCAAAGTAGTTCCATTCCACTATTTTTGTTCCCAAAAAATTGTATTATTGTCATTGTAAACTTTGGAAGTAGTAAAGCAGTTAAGGAAAATATAGCATTGTTTGATGCTATGCCAAAGAGGAGAGCAATTACTAATAGAAGTATTTAGAATTGTCCCATGCCCGACCTTATAAAGATATCTGACCTTTAAAAGTTTTTTTCCATATAGAACAGTGATTGTTAGAAAAAAGCTGCCATAGTAGTTTGGCTTTCAAAGCCATATTAAAATTCCTTAAATTAATGATCCCCAGCCATTTTGTTGTTTCGATCTGCATATATTAGTCCATCTAATTAAATGTAATCCTTTCTGATTTGAGGAGAAAGAATTCCATATGAATCTACTTCTAAGTTTGTCAATTTCCTTCTCAATTTTGATAGGCATATATAAAACTGACATATAGTAGGTAGGGATGGCCGACAAAACAACATTTAACAAGGTCAACCTGCCCCCTAAAGACAAATGCCTAGCTTTCCATAATGTTAGTTTCTTAGAAATCTTTTCTACCACAGGTGCCCACATACTGGCAATGGCCCTTTTATAATGCAGGGGTAAGCCAAGGTACATAAGAGGAAGGTCAGTCCTTCCACATCCCATAATATTGCATGAGGTTGCAATTGAGTCCTGAGATACTCCTATGCCAGAAAGAGAGGATTTATGAAAGTTGATTTTCAAACCAGAACAAGTCTGAAAACAGCATAATATTCTTTTAATATTGACTATATTTTCAATGCTATCTGTTAAGAATAAAAGGGTATCATCGGCATACTGTAAATTAACCACAGTTGGTTCTCCATGAGGAAACTTGATCTCTGATATTAAATTATTTCTTATAGCAGATTGGAGCATGCGATGAAGCACATTTGTAGCTATAATAAATAATAATGGTGACAATGGATCACCTTGTCATAAACCATTAGTAGCCCCAAAGAAACCTTTGGGGGAATTATTAATTAAAACGGAAAATTTAGCAGAGCATATACACATGCGGATCTAGGAAACCCATTTATCTCCAAAACCCATGCTAGAAAGGGCATCAAGCAAAAAGGTCCAGTTAATATTATCAAAAGCTTTTTCAAAGTCTAACTTTAGTATGAAGCCAGGAATATTGGAAGAAACTGTTGGAAAAATCTATTAATACGTTTTGATGATAACAAATGAAATGTGATTAAATGTTAAATAATCACTTAAGAAATTATGACAAGTAGTTATTAAAGCAAAATATTCAATTATATATACTTGTGGACTTACATGCCTTGATAG
>JAMKQA010027485.1:0-17638 GCA_024699735.1 Posidonia australis
CCCCCCCCCCCCCTCTAGAGGAGCCATTCGATCCAACAGATGGTACCTACAGCTCAAGCATCACCTTGAGACAAGCGAGGGGCAAGAAAAATGACATTGACGTTGGCTCGTCAGAGAGCCTAGGAGGCGACCCCCAGAGCAGCCAGTAGCAAGATGGCCATCAAGGGGAAATTGTTGTAAATAGTACAGAAAATGCAAAAAAAATAAGAAAAAAATACAAAACACCCAAGAAAATAGTAGAGATACTGCAGCAGATAGAGAAAGGCAACCTAGTTCTTCAGCAAGGCAGAAGAGCATAGGTCTAGAGTTCATGTGGCGTGTCTACAAGAACACCAGAGCTAACATGACCCTCCTCAGGCATGGCCAAAGGTAGAAGTCAAAACAGGTTCTTTCCTTCGACATCATCGACTCCACATTCGAGAGGGAGATCCTGTCAGAGTTGATAGCATATGAGGAAGAGGCTGACATAAGTACCCAGAAGATGTGCTAGAGTCCCACCCCCACGACAATGATCCAAAAGGCCCTAATTTGCATGTCGAGGAGGACACGGAGTTGGTAAATGTTGGCGCACCTAGCGATGTTAAAGAAGTCCACATCAGCGCGAGCTGTCCCCACAAGCAAGGACAAAATTCATCACGTTCATAAAGGAGTACAGCGACGTCTTTTCTTGGAGTTACTAGGATATGGTCGGATTAGATGTTGAAGTACTAGTGCACACCCTGCCTCTGAAGTCGGATGCCAAGCCAGTTAAACAGAAACTTAGAAGGTGGCGCCCATTGTGGTTTCTCAATCTCAAAGAAGACATTATGAAGCAGCACCAAGTCAAATTTCTCTAAGTCGTCCTTTACCCAAAATGGCTAGCCAATATAGTTCTAGTGCCAAAAAAGGACGGATGGGTTTGCACATGCATTGACTATAGGGACCTCAACAAAGTGAGCCCGAAAGATGATTTCCAACTGCCTCACATTGATGTGCTAGTAAACAATACCGTAGGGCATAAAATGATATCCTTCATGGACGGCTTTCAGGCTATAACCAGATCAAAATGGCGGAAGAGGATATGGAAAAGACATCATTCATCACCCCTTGGGGGGTCTTCTGCTACAAAGTGATGCTGTTCAGACTCAAGAACATAGGCACTACATACCAAAGGGCAATGTCGGCTCTCTTCCATGGCCTCATGCACTAGGAGATTGAGCAGTATGTGGATGACATGATTGCCAAATCCAGAGAGTTCAAGGATCATCTCACTTGCCTAAGGAAGTTGTTCGATCGCCTGTGGAAATACAAACTCCAGTTGAACCCCAGTAAGTTTGTATTTGGTGATGCATCTTGGAAGCTCATTGGGTACATAGTCAGCCAGAGCGGGATTGAGGTCGACCCTAACAAGGCAAGAGCCATCATCGACGTGCCCCCTCCAACCACATAAAAGGAGGTCTGAGGTTTACTGGGGAAACTACAATACATTAGCTGCTTCATCACCCAGCTCACTCCCATATGTGAGCCAATCTTCAAGCTATTGAGGAAGAATGCCTAGGTTACCTGGAGCAAGGAATGTCAAGCTGCCTTTGACAAGATTAAGAAACTACTAGCCAGGCCACCAATTCTGGTCCCACCAACTCCAAGACGGCCCCTACTCCTCTACCTATCAATCACGCAACAGTCCATGGGCATAGTTTTGGGTCAACATGATGAATTGGGTCGCAAGGAAAGAGAGTATATTACCTGAGTAAGAAATTCAATGACCGCGAGACCAAGTATACCACCATTGAGAAGGTTTGTTTGTTGTTTTTCTGGGTTGCCCAATGCTTAAGGAACTACATGATGGCGTACCCTATCCTACTGTTATGCCGCCATGATCTGATGAAGTATCTTTTCCAAAAGCCGACACTAGTGGGCAAATGTGTCAAGTGGCAAGTGCTGCTATCCAAGTATGACATCACCTTCGTCACATAGAAATCAATGAAGGGACAAGCCCTAGCAGATCACCTGGCTGACCTACCTTTGCCAAAATATCAACCCTTGTAGACCCAGTTCCCCAACTAGGATATCCTATTCGCATTGGACGACTCGTAGTCTGAGGAGCCAAAAGACAAGAAGCAGTGGCGTCTCTACTTTGATGGAGCAATGAACAAGAAAGGCTAGGGTGTCGGGACAGTACTAGTGACACCACAAGGGTAGCTCATCCCATTCTCCAAGAAGTTAGCATTTCAGTGCACCAACATTGAGGCCGAGTATGAGGCATGCATCCTTGGCTTACAGGTTGCATTGGATTATCACCATGGCAGTGTAGAATGCCGTGGTCGCTCCTTGGCGAACTGCGTGTGGCCAGAGTTTGGTTGCTTGGCCTCGGGCTTCCCGACTCACTGTGTGTGGTTTTGGCCATTGAGGGCCTTTGCTTGTGGTTTTGGACTAGTAGAGCCCCAATTGTTGTTTTGGCCGATGTGGGCCTGGTTTGTGAAGTTTTGAGGAAATTATTTGCGAAATGAATTTAAAGGGTAAAAATTAATTATAGCTTTGTTTTCCGTGATTTTCTCAGGGTGCATACTAGGTGACTCTTGTCACTCATGCAATTTTCTTATGGTTTTGGTTTGCAGGTGCAGACATGTGGTTGGTTTAGCGTAGTGCATATAGATCGGAGTCTCCTAGTTGCATACACATGTTCCTGGTAGTTTAATATCTTCTGTTTGGCTTTAATTTTCCCGTAGTTTAAATTATTTTAAATTATCGTGGAAAATTCGGGGCATGACAGATCATGGGGGGAATTTGAAAATGACGAATTTGAAAGTTTTTGTGAAACAAATGGTTTTGAACATAATTTTTCCTCTCCAAGAACCACTCAATAAAATGGAGTTGTTGAAAGAAAAAATAGAACCCTCCAAGAAATGGCTAAGATCATACTTTGCGAATGAAATTTGCTAAAACATTTTTGGGCCGAAGCTATAAATATTTCTTGTTATATCTTGAATCGAGTTTTGATTCGACCAATTTTAAATAAAACTCCATTCGAGCTTTGGTTTTGCAAGACCCCTAGAATTTCCGACTTTAAAGTTTTTGGGTGTAAATACTTTATTTTAAACACTAAGGACAATTTGGATAAGTTTGATCCCAAAGCTGATGTGGGACTATTCTTTGGATATTCCTCTAGGAGCAATGCTTATAGAATGTATAATAAAAGAACACTAATAATGGAAGAATAAATGCATGTAAATTTTGAAGAAAATTTTAAAACTAAAATAATAAACATAGATAATGATGATGATCAAGAAATAAATGAAAACATTTTGGAAAACCTAAATAAGGATGTAGAACTTAAGGATGATCAACCTAGTCATAAGGATTGGCAATACATGTGTGGATATCCCAAGGAACTCATCATCGGTGAAGTATCCAAAGGAATCCAAACACAATCTAATCTTGATCATGGTTGTGCAACTTATGCCTTTGTATCATCTATTGAACCAAAAAATGTAAATGATGCTTGTAGCGATGAATTTTAGATTAATGCCATGAATGATGAATTAAATCAATTCGAAAGAAACAATGTATGGGAATTAGTTCCAAAACCAGAAAATCACCAAATAATTGGAACTAAATGGGTATTTAGAAATAACTTAGATAAATTAGGAAGCGTAGTTAGAAATAAGGCAAGATTAGTAGTACAAGGATACAATCAGAAGGAGGGAATAGATTTCGATGAAACATATGCTCTTGTAGCTAGATTAGAATCAATTAGGATGCTTTTAGCCTATGCTAGCCATGTAGGTTTTAAGTTGTTCCAAATGGATGTCAAGAGTGCATTCTTAAATGGATTCGTAGAAGAAGAGGTCTATGTTAAGCAACCTCCAGGATTTGAAAATGAGACCTATCCATATCATGTTTTTAGGTTGAATAAGGCACTTTATGAATTAAAACAAGCACCAAGGGTTTGGTACAAAAGATTAAGAAAATACTTGATTGATAATAATTTTACAATTGGTGCAATAGACACAACCTTATTCACATAGCAAGTAGAAAAGGATCTACTAATAGTCTAGATCTATGTAGATGATATAATTTTTGGATTTACAAATGAAAATTTATGCAATGAATTTTCAACAATCATGCAAAAAGAATTTGAGATGAGTATGATGGGTGAATTATCATTCTTTCTAGGGCTTCAAATAAAACAAACTAAAGAAGGAATATTTATAAATTAAGAAAAATATACCAATGAATTATTAAAGAACATTGGGATGGAGAATAGAAAAATAGCTAAAACCCCTATGAGTACATCCACAAGATTGGAAAATGATGAATTTGGACAAAAAGTGGACCAAAAATTGTATAGGATAATGATAGGATCCTTGTTGTACTTAACTGCTAGTAGGCCAGACATTATGTTTAGTGTATGTCTATGTGCTAGATTCCAAGCCTCTCCAATGGAATCACATCTAACCACGGTTAAGAGAATACTAAGATATCTACGAGGATCTATAGGATATGGGTTATTCTACCCTAGCAAGACTTGCTTGGACCTAGTAGGATATAGTGATGCGGATTATGCTGGGTGTAGGACTGATAGGAAGAGCACTAGTGGAACATGTCAATTTTTTGGACATTCCTTGGTCTCTTGGTTTAGTAAGAAATAAAATAGCGTGGCACTTTCAACTATCGAGACTGAGTACATTGCAACTTGATGTTGTTGTGCACAAATTCTTTGGATGAAACAAACATTAAAAGATTTTGGTTTAAACTTATCAACTACCTCAAGATATTGTGATAATACAAGTGCCATTAACTTATCTAAAAATCCAGTTCATCACTCAAGAACTAAGCATATTGAAATTAGACATCATTTCCTAAGAGATAATGTACTTAAAAATAATATAAAATTAGAATTTATTTCTACAATAAAACAAGTAGTAGATATTTTTACAAAACCCTTGGATGAATTGCAATTCATTAACATTAGAAGAGAATTAGGAATATGCAAAATTTCAGATATAATATAAAAATTTTACTCTTTGTAGCATTTTGGAATACTGATTGTATCTATCAAAAATTACTGAATCGGCATACTGCAAATAAACAGTATATCGATTCTATGATAGCTTTCTTTGAATTGAAATCTTCGGAATACCGAAAAGTTCCGATATGCTGAATCCCCTAAGTCACAATTTTCGGCATACTGATTCATGTACCGAAGGTTGTTCAGAAAATTCCTGTAACGGATTTTGGCATACTGAACTAGTTTTTGGTATACCAAATTAGTCGCGAAATCCGTTTTAAACCTAAAACCTAGGGTTATTTTTCATTTCATTCGAGATATGGCCGACCAATTCTCTCCACCGAAACCCTTCCTCTTCATCTACAGCCCTCGAATCTCTCCATCCTGATCTCCCACAGCCTCCTCGATCCTTCCTCTCTCTTTCCTTACCGGTTCCTTCCCCTCTTCGTTAAAAATGGCCCCCAAGAAAATGCTTGCTTATTGTGGAAAGAGGAAACAAACTGAAGAAACACTGGGAGCATCTGACAGCCACTATCATAAGTATCGATTTATTGACAATGAGGCTGAACAAGCGCATCAAGATCGATTTGCCAACAGAGAGGTACTCACTGGAAGACGAATAATTTTTAATGAACTCGATTCCATTAAACCATTGTTTGAGTTGCAAGGATTGATTCCTTTTTTAAGTTCCATTGGTGATAGACTCTACTATTCTAATCTTGTGTTCCAATTTTATGCCAACATGACCTATTCCCATTCTTTAGCCCATTCTTACATCTGTGGATATACTATAGACTTTGATGATGTGTTACTAGGGCAATTATTTAAAATTCCATCTTCAGGGATCGATATTACTTTATCTATTTATGATTTAAATTGGTCCCACTCTGAAAACAACAAAGTCATATCCTTGAACCCTAGGAGTACTTTTAAACCTAGTAAGATTAAACAACTTACCAAACAATCACGTCTCATTGCTTATATTGTGGCCACCAATCTAGTCCAAAAGAAAGGTCACCTAGATGAGTTGAGCGAGCTCACTTGTAAGGTGGTATATGCCATAACTAAACAAATTCCTGTCAATTAGGGTCAAGTAATCTTCCATTGTATGACCCATGTAAAAACAAAGTTACTTTTTGGTCCTCCTTTAACCTACCTGTTTGAAAATTATGATATTCCCTTAGATGATGAACCAAGCCTACCTGTTAGATCCAAGTCTCTAGGAATCCAAGCCGTGACAAAAATGGAACAATCTATCGAGCTTCATGGTAAAATTAAAAATCTTCCTAAGGGTTCCTCTTTTGCGCCACCAAGAACCCAAGCAAGAAATGAAGATGCAAGCTCTGAAGAAGAAGAGGAAGAAGAGTTGAGTATGTCCAAGAAATTGGATCTAATTCAAAAAAAAATGTCAAAGATGTATCTCCATCAAAAGCAAATGATGGACATTCAGTTACAACAACAGAGGCTGATTTCTGACTTGATGCTTCAACAACAACAAAGGCATCAGGAATATACAGAAAGTATAAGGAAACTCAGTGATCGAGTCGAGGCATACCAAAACACTCTTCAAGATTATCACTAGGATATTCTTGAACATATTAATCCGCCTTCTCCTTAGAATTGTTGTAACATCACTTGCTTGGAATTTTAATTTTTTTTGTGATGATTGGACATCTTGTGTAACTTATTTGAAGACTTTATCAATGGTTGACATTTTGTTATGTGTCCTTGTCTTGGTTATTTACTATATATATTGTCATGGTTATTGGTCTATAACACATAGGGGGAGATCTTTTCAAAACATTTGGGTAACTTTTTGATTGTGCCAAAAATGGGGAGAAAATATAGCATATATTAAAATATCAAAAATTCATAGCATATATGAAATTCATAATCAAAAATTCATAAAGTGAGCATATTTTAAGGGGGATTGAATTATTATTCATTTTTAAATATCCATGGATTGGTGACAGGAGGAGTTTATTGAAAATTCTTATCTTTTATGCTTAGAACTCATACTTGATGTTTTGATTTTGTCATCATCAAAATGGAGGAGATTGTTGGAAATATATTATATATTTTGATGATAACACTTGGACTAATGAATTTTTGTGTATATTTTCATGAAAAAAAATATATTGAAGAATTGTAAATACTTGAGTCATGTAAATTCCATGTAATATGTTGTAAAATGTATATGTAAAGTTATACTTAGAATATTTGTTGAAAAATTAAAGAAGAGCTAATTTCGGCATATCGAACCAAATCGGTATACCGAATCAGGGAGAAACGACACAAGCATTGGCGTTCCGAACCAAAGATGAAAAATTAAGAAAGGATCAAAAACGGCATACCGAAGAAAAATCGGCATACCGAACTAGGAAGAAATGGCATATGGAATAGAACTCCAAAAAAGAAATGTGGAGATAAAGCTGAAGACAAAACGGCATATCGGACCAAAATGATATACTAAATCAGGAGAATTCAGCATACCAAAATATTTTTGGCATACCAAATGGCTCGTGAGTTGCAATTTAAAGATGCAAATGGCATTCTGAAACTCAAAATAGCATACCGATGCACTAGCCGTTTATGACCGTTTTTATGGCCATTAGACACATCTTTTAGTAATTTTTTTAGCTATAAATAGGACCCCCATAAGCCTTGATAGGACATATGTATCAATATACTTGTAATCCGTGAGAATTGTGCTCCATCCTTGTCCTAAATTTCTCTCCACAAGCCCAGTGTTGTAATCCCAATCAAAAGCGCTTTGTGAAAGGGGAATTTGTTTGTTGTAATGCTACAAAGAAGGTGCTCTAGCTTCTCGGGGTACGAGAAGTGGAAGGATCGATGATTGAGTTAGTAGGACTACCAACACGAGTAAATGTTTATTTTTAAAGTATAAGGGAAAATCTCAAGAGGGTCTTGAGGAGTGGACAAGGTTGGGGTTTTGGCCGAACCACTATAAATTACATGAGTGTTCAATTTCTCTCATCTCCTTTTTGTGCATGAAAATAGTTTAACTGTCAAATATATATAATCTTGTAGTTGTTGCTTGCTTTAATTGTTTAAAACACTTCTTATTGTTTAACTTAAATTAAATTTGAAAAAGTAAATAATTAAGATTAAAATTCTCTATTCACCCCTCTCTAGAGAAGCCACTCGATCCAATAGTAGATCCATGGTGATGCCCTATTGATCATATCTCAAGTGAACGGGAGCTAGAAGACAAGAGACCCTAAGTTGATGCCATATCACTCGTACCTTCTAAAGTTCATGGTAGATTTTGAGGACATTTCCTTTTCCTTTATGAATAGGGCCAGGAATGCGTATACAAACGCGTTGGCAACTTTGGTGTCTTGGCTATCCATACCAAATGACCATGTGGTGGATGTATCAATAACATGAGTGGATTACCCTGTGTATTGCATGAGCATAGAAGAAGTGGATCCACTCGGAGAGCTCCCCTAGTACCATGACATCAAGGTTCTCCTACAGACTGGGAATCTCCCGCTTGACACCTCAGCTATCGATAGAAGGACCATGCTCCAGCTTGCAACGAAGTACGTGCTTGGAGCCGACCACTTGTATAGGAGATCCTATAATTTGATGCTTCTATGGTGCATGGGCAGAAAAGAGGCTGACGCATTAATGTTGCAGATACATGCCAGAGCATGTGGCCCACACATGAATGGGATCCTGCTAGCCAAGAAGATCATGTTACAGGACTACTACTGGTCGACCATGGAAGTAGATTGTTGCCAGTTTGTCTAGAGATGCCATAATTGTTAAATCCATGGGAATCTGATCCACGCTCCCCCTCACCAGCTGCATAATATGTCTTCGCCATGGCCCTTTTCAACATGGGGAATCGACGTCATTGGAGCCATCCACCTTGTAGCTTCAAATGGGCACCGCTTCATCCTTGTGGCAATCGATTACTTCACCAAGTGGGTGGAAGTAGTGTCCTACAAGACAATCACCTCCACGGCTACGAGAAGTTTATTCGGAATATTATTGTAGCTCGATACAGGGCCCCACACGCCATTATCTCTGATAACAAGAAGAACTTCATAGCCAAGAGGGTGGAGGACTTCATGCAGAACCTCTGAATCAAGCGTCATCAATCTTCCCCGTATCATCCATAGATGAATGGTGCCGTCAAGTCTTCCAACAAAAAGCTCACTAAGATTCTGAAGAAGATGTAAGAGACTCATCGGGACTGGCATGATCAACTTCCATACATGTTGTGGGCCTATAGAACATCAATTCAGACCTCTACAGGAGCAACCCCCTACTCGTTGGTTTACGGTATGGAGGCAGTTCTCCCCATTGAAGTGGAAATCTCGTCACTCAGGATCCTAAGGGAAGCAAAACTAGAGGAGGCAGAGTGGGTTGATGACCAGTACATATAGCTAGACCTGATAGAGGAATGCAGATTGTAGGCTTTGCATCATACCCAGTGCTATCAGAAGTGCATGGCTAGGTCTTATCAAAAGAAGGTCCAACCTAGAATCTTGGCGCTGGGAGACTTGGTGTTGTGAGTGATTCATCTACTAGATACCCATGGAAAGTTCTGACCCAACTGGCTTGACCCCTTTGTCATCAAGCAGATCTTTTTGGGAGGAGTCGCAATCCTGGAAGACATGGATAATGTGGAGCAGTCAGAGCCCGTCAACACATGCTACCTGAAGAAGTATTACCAGTGACTGGACACCGACTCTCGGTTGGCAAAGTCCTCTCCCCACTTGCATCCACTCACTCTACTTCATTGTATTTGTAGTGAACAATTGTAACTCGCATTCCTGCATCCACCTACTTTGTCTCATTACATTTACATTGTACCATCACAACAAGCATTCCTACATTCATACGTTGCATAAGCACTTGGCATCCATACATCTTTATTTCTTGCACCAACATGCATGCACATACACCATCAGCATCTTGGCCCGATGATGAAAATTGGAAAAGCTTAACCTACCTGAGGAAGGGACCTTACCTCCCTGGATGATTCTATCTGGACTATCTAGCAAGTGAGGAAGCTACCCCCCATCTAGAATCGGACAAAACATTTAAACTCTTCAAGGGACCCACACCTCCAGAGGGAGATAAAATGTTAGGGTGTGAGCGAGAGAGTGAGCAAAAAATTCTAATGCACAAGGGGTGTAAAAGATATAAGAAGACAGAAGCTTGCCCTAGAGAGAGGTGTGTGGCGTAGCTCTACCCCTACCCTATCTTAGGGAGGAGTTGGAGCACACGCCTGAACCACCCCTGCCATTGAATGACCGCCCCCCTTCTCAGTAAAGAGCCTCTTGCCTCGTTCAAGTGCCTATTACCTCCAAGAAGGGGTAGAGTGCACCCACACACCTATGAGGGAGTAAAAGAAAGTTGATAATGCAAAATAATAGGAGTGGGACCCCAAGAGTTTGATGTGGAGCCCTAATCTTGTCACCACCTAAATACTTACCACCTAAATATCCACCACCTAAATATTCACCACCCCAACGTAACCATCTCATCCCCAAGAGTGCCACCTACCAGCTAGAGATCCAGATAGAGTCCGCTGGACGACGAGATTCCCTACCTCTATTGGGTAGACAGTAAAGCTTTCCTAATGCTGAGGGCCCAACATAGTTAAGTAAGCATAATTCATACATTTGCATATCATCGCTTTTCTCTTAATTCCCATTATGGGATAGGACATTGCCTAGTTGTCAGCCAGGGGCATGTCAACTACCCTTATGGTTGACTTTAGCAGTACATTTTTAGCCAAGGGCATGTCAGCTGCCCTCATGGTTAACTGCAATAGTATAACTTCAACCAGGGGCATGTGAGCTACCCTCATGGACCACTTACAGTTAGCAACATATCTAGCCAATAGACTTTGGCCAGACTTCACCGGGCACACGCCATTAACGAGGGGCATGTCAGCTACATTCTAGTTAGGCAGTGTTTGTTCAAACTCTGAACTAGTTGATCAACAACCACCAAGATGTGGTCCCTACACTTGGAACCAATGGGATCCACGAGTAGAAGCAGGCCAGATGAGGCGAGACCACCAAGTCCAGAAGCATTCCAGACAAGGACTCTAGAGGGCCACGGGGTGGTGAGACATCCTCATTTGCCATTGACATCTAGAAGCCGTAGTGTGGTAGCACGATAAAGGTGTGTGTGTTGAGCAAGCACTTTCCCAGTCCTATAGTGCTTAATCGCAGATGCGGTTCACTGCCTCCTCAATAGGGTGCACCCACTCACCCATCATATGGGCCAGACCTGACATGTCTCAATAATTTATCCAATTTACGCCGTTTTAAAGAAAGCGATTTGGTTTGTTCAAGATACTATGGCAGTCTGAAAGCCTCTTCTACAAGCCAATCATAGAATGAAATAAATGATCACACAGCAAGAGAACAGGAAATATTGCATTCAAACTTAGAGTCCAAAGATACATTCATCACGTGGAGTAATTAAAAACACAATGGATCACACTACATGCATCTGGTTTAGTTATTCCCTTCAGTCCAAGGCCTTTTCGAATGCCCAGCACTACAAAACAGAGGAGCACCTGGAGTGACCTCGCTAATTGGCCATTCCTTATGAGTCTCTGCCCTATATGCCTCAGTGCAATCAGAACCCCTCACCAAATCCAGGTTAGAGGAAGAGACGCCAGTCCATAGTAGACGGGCCAACTCAGTGGTCATGATGGTAGAATTCAATGGATACAATTGGAAGATACCAGGCATCAGAGTCTGTTCAAAGGCATCCTGGCTAAAGCAATATTGGCGTAGGATGTAGACAAGATGATACTCCACCCCTCCGCTAGGCTAGGTAGAATGACCACCCTCATGTTGGTGTAGTTGAAGGACATAATGAAAGGCTCAGCAATAGAAGGGGTGACTCACCAGACTATCTAACACTCCATTAGGTCGTCTAACTTTAGAAGGAATTCCTGGACGCTAGAAATTGTTTGGTCGTGCCCGCTCTAGCAATAAGCCTCGAATGCTGATCTCTAAGGGTGCAGGACCTCGACTCCCATATGAGTCAGCAAAGAAGTAGTGTGCCAAGCACAACAAAACCCAGACAGGGCTACCCTTACTAGCACTCCATAGTCATAGAAATGGTAACACCGGTGGAGAGCATGGTCTAGGCCACAGTAAGTTTTCACCAGGATCACAGGAGTGAGGTCTATCTGCCTGCTCACCACCATCAAGGTGATCTCAGCCACCTTAATTGCAATTGTCATACAACCATGGCTGAATATAAGCTCTCCAAGGAAGCAGGTGACAAAGCCGCACAGCCATAGGTCCTCGCCCAGCTCAGAGTGCCTCAGAATCACCTCGTCAAGATAATTCAAGTGAAGCATCGACTTAGAGCCATCAATGCAGATCAAGTGCTCCCCAAACTCAACAGTACTCAGACCAGTCAGTTGACATAGAACAGAGGCATATCCATCCCGACGCATGAAAATCGGAGGCCCTAGTAACTTTGGCAAGATGCAAATCCAACAAGTTTCTTTCAAAGTAATGGTCAGTTCTTCGTGGCCAAATCGGAACACGTGATGAGCCGACTTCCAGAACCTGGCTGCGACACATATGAGATAGCAACTCACCTCCACATCCTCGATCTTCAGGAGCCTTCCAGAGATTCCCTACAGGCGTAATCTCTCCTTGTCACTACCAGACATCATACTGATCCAGCACCTCAACACTTCTGAGCAACGAGGAGGAGTCACCATCGTCGCGAAACCCCAAAAATAAGGGAGGAACAACATTAGAACCTCCCCATGACTAGCAGCTAACCACCACCAACCGCCTTACCATGGTCAGCTGAAACAAGAGGAGACGATCGCCAACAACGAAAATTGTAGGAATGGCAACGAAAATGGTGGAGGAGGACGTAGAAGAGCTTTGGAAGGCAGGGGAAACGACAAACGAAACCCCCAGCTCGAGCTTCTACCACTTCTTTAAGGGTGAAGCCGTGAAGGCCCATGAGGAAAAGACAGTTCTGCAACTCGTGACCCTACAGTGTCAGAGGTCATGTGCGTCGTGGATGCGTGTAACAATCAGGACATTTCGCCCCTGTACATTAGGCACAGTGGTGAGGCGTGCTCCAAATGCGCGTAATGACCAGGGATTTCCACCCATTTTGCTCATGTATATGGTGCGCAGAAGTGTGGCGCATGTTAGACACGCATAAATTATAGTCAGTTCCTAGCTGAGTGGTTGCTATTTGTGAACTTGCCAGATTGGCGCAAAGCCTACAAGGCCGTAAAGCATACCAAACCACAAGCAATGCAAACACACAAAGCAAGACATAGATAAAAGGCAAGCAATTAAAAGAGTTATCCATAAACTACATATCAAGGATGTTTGTTAAATGTATCAGTTCCAAGTTTGAATCTGGAGTACAATATAATTTGAAATAAAGGAGTGGTCGATCTTCAAGCCTCATTAACGCTATTGTCAGAGCATCTCCCTTGGGAAGCATGAGCAATGTGGCAGTCACCCTTGCACTGCAGTTGTATAGTAGTTCTTGCCAAGGTTGCACGAGCATGAGAGGGACCGAGAGTAGAACTGGAAGCACCTGCCAAGTCCCTGGTAGTAGATATGTCCTCCTCCTCGAATGTCAGGTCGGCCTCGTCACCACTACTACCAGTGATGACATCCTCTAGTTGGTTTGATCCCTGAAATGTGAAAGAGTTAGTTCAAGACAAGTACAAGGATAGAAGCAACACAAACATAGGTTGTGAATGAAGCACTTACCTCCCCAAGAGCCTCCCACTGGGCCTATTTCAAAGCAACAGAGCAACAATGATAGTCCAGCAAGTAATATATTATCAGAAACTAAAGAAAAGTGAAACAAAACTGAACAAAGCACCTTGACTCGCTGCATCCGTGCATAAAAGTCGCTCAATCTGCCTTCAAACCTCTGCAGCAGGGACAAAGGGTTATGTTAAACTGGTTAGATTTGCAAGGGGAGATTTTCTCTACTGAAGAAATAATGGCTTACCTCAGCCCAATCCTCGACAAACCACTTGCCCCACTGCTGTTCTCTTAGATCCTCCTCGAACAGGTATGGCTTGCCAGCACGCTTGTACCACTCCAAGTACTCGTCATGGTTGGTTGGATGGAGTGTGTATCGACTCCAGTCGAGCATGATCTTAGCAGTTATGGAGCGAGCCGCCACACAGGTAGTAGCCTAAGGTTCCATCTTAGTAGGAGGTGGTAGAGGAGTACCAAACTCGTTGGTAAACGGATGGTAGACACGGCTCTGGAGGTAGAAAGCAGATTTCTTGAGGTAGAAAAACTTCATCTACTTTTGCCAATAGGTGCGAGCGGAGTTTAGCTCCCAGTCTAACCCCACATACTGCTCAAAGGACCTCAACTCGTCCTGCCAAGGGCAAAACAAAACACTAGAAAGTTAGCCCTGTATGTAATGCAACAAAAGAAGCAGAAAAATATTTTTTTGTTTGCAAACTCACATCATGGATCGCCAACAAATCGAGCAAGTAACGGTAGGCCTCGTAGCCATTTACCCCCTCCACCATGCGATAATCTGGTTGCACCACACCGAGGGAGAGGTAGAAGCCTATGGTGAAGGCAGAAAAAGTAATGTCTTCACATGCAGTGCTCCATCCACCAGTACTACAATCAAATGAATAAAAGGTTAGAACAAATATTTTTACAGTTATAGTATAAGAAGAAAGGAAACAAGAAGGCAGGAACTTACAATCAGCAATGGGTACAACCCGACGTGGGATCGATAATTGGTTTTCATTACACTGTCCATCCTATAGAGCATGTACGTGTAGCTAGCACCTCCCCAGTCATACCGATCTAGGTGACACAAATCAACGAAATAGATCAACTAGTCCGTCGATACGTGGTAGTCGGAGGTGTCACAAAAAATCAGTTCCATGAGCTCCAGCAAGAAATGGCGAACGACGAACTCGACCTCCCTTGAATCTAGAGCGGGGTTCAGCCAGAAAAGGTTCCACTCTCGCAACCAGCTATAGCAGAAGAAATGAGCTGACCAGGTCTTCGAGGGCAGCTCGTGACCTCGCAGACAAGAGACTTTGGTGAAGCCCACGGTAGACTTCCTGATGATTGGCTCTTTCCCGAAGCTGAAGCCTATCAGTAGCACCAAGTGCTCCAGCAAGACGGTCATCTTGTCGAAAGAAAGGTGGAAAATGTGCGTTTCGTGCCTCCACCACTACGCCAATGCCTGGAAAAACTCATAATGGTTGTGGATGATTTAAAACCACAATTGGCTCCCAAAAGGCATGCGATGGAGGAGGAACTCCTTTAGAAACCCCGGAGGCACTCGAAATGCTCCAACATCGACATTCACAGACACTGCATGACTCGCCTAATGTCACCCGTTTGAGAAACAAAAAAGCAACAGAGTCAGAAACCATATATGTAATTAGTGAGGAATTGTGCAAAGGAAGAAGGATTAACCTCGAAGTCGTCCCGATTGCAAATGTGGCCTTCGTCCAAGAGCCAACCCCCGAAGTTGCCAGATTCCTGCTAGTTGTTCAATTGGGTTATCTAGATTATCACATGCAAGAAAATGGGAACGAAACACATGGAAAGAGGATTTCTTACATCCTCGGGTATGTTGGGAACTGCATTCTCGAAAACCCTTGAGCTGGAGGCAGTCTTGGAAGAGCGTGAACAGGCCCCATGACCTTGGGCCTGTGAGCCGGAAGTGATCCCACTCACATGGGTAACCTCGTACTCAGAGTCAGACTATGGATGAAAATAATGGCTAGTTAGAGTCAAGAATATCAATAAAGAAATTATTATAAAATTTTGACATAGTAAGCACAAAAGGCCATTCATGGGCCGAGATGCCAAAAAGAGCACAAATAGTCGAGGTAGCCAGAGTTTTTGTTATTCAAAACAAAGGCATGGCATTTAAACAAAAATCAAGGACTTATTCAGACCCCAAAAAAAAAAAAACAATGGCCATTACACAGCAGTTTGAGAAAGAGTGAGTGGCATTCTATGGCATCATTTAAACAAGTCTATGACCTATTCGTGCACCAAGTCAATGGCGGATTAATGTTGTCTAAGTGGATATTATAGCACTTTGCAAGAATTATCCAAGCATGTTATAATGTTGTTTAAGCAGGTGTCACTTGGCAACATGTGTTCAAATAAAAACCAAAGACACCATACAAGCTAAGTCACTACATGATTCAAAAAAAAGGAAAATAGTGGCATTCCATGAGATTATACAAGTATTCTACCTAACAAGCATGGTGACTTTTTACAGTGTTGTTCGAACAAGTATGATGGCATATTGTTTCCTAGCAAATATGGTGGTCTTTTTACAGTGATTATTCAAGAAAAAATAATTGCATTTTCTTTTCAAGCAAGTATGGGAGAGTTGTTACTTTGTTATCCAAGCAAATGCATTGTGTTTATATATGTGCATTTATGGTTGAGCTTGGTGTAGTAAGCGAGGCGGGACACTGACGACCTGCAACCGCTAGCACGACAGTCGTCTAGCGATCCTCGGCCGCTGCTCGACCTGCAAAACCACGAATGGCCAACCACCACTGTACTCCAGCTAGCCCGCACTCATCGGTCATCACCCCACCGACGGGGAAACCCCATACACTCGATGGTGAAGGGGGGAGGGATGGCCGTGCAACAGGGAACAAGGAAAGAAGAAAAAGAAGAAGAGAAAAACAAGTAAACATGGAAAAGAAGAAAACCAGAGAAGGAGATAGGGGAGTACCATGTCGTCGATGCCACACTCCCCCTCGCGTTAGCGGCGTACATCCCGTTCATGCGGAAGCCCTGCTACACAAGTGCCCCTTCGTCGAAGGCTGTGCTTGTGCTCCTCTACCAAGCTCCTCCTGTCGATGCCGCACCGTGCTCTGCATGCTGACGCTGCCAACACCACTTCGTCGCACCACCCGAGCCCTAGCTGCTTGTAGTGAGAAGGGAGGAGAAGAGAGGGAGATGAGAGGACACGGGGAAGAAATGAATGGTGGCTCGTTGGGTTTTTGGGGGCTTTTAAATGAAAGAGTTTTATTTATCTTGTTTTTAAGTTTATGAGAAAAGTCATGCAGGAGTTTGTTTTTTCATGAAGATGAGGAGAGAGACAAACTATCATGCATATATGTTCAAGGCAAGAGTAACTACCAATGTGTCCCATGTGCTTTAGAAATTTCTTTTAGCTCCCCAGACATTTTTTGCAATAATTCTGGACTAAGGCGAAATTTACCCAGCGAAGTGACAGAATTACCTTCAGAAAATCAGAAAGTGCAGGAAATGTCTGCATAGTCTCCAGGAGGCCTGACAAACTTTTCACGTCAAGAATTGTTGCCAGAATCAGCCCCAATGGTCAGTTTTCAGAATTTTGCAATAATTTCTAGAAATTACAGACAGATCCTTAAGCTTGGCCAAGGGTCAGAAAATTCTCTCTTACCAGTCCCTACCCACAAAAATTGCTTTGAAGGACTCAGATTGGCTTCGGACAGTTTATGTAAACACCATTACCTTGGAAAATCCTCGAGTGCGTCAAACTAGGAATTTTGCCCCAGTCGAGACCCCAGTTTCGTGCAACCAATGGCAAGGAGAATGCTTTGAGAGCTTGGCCAGGGTTAGACATGGAAAACGGGTCGGG
>JAMKQA010027486.1:0-38482 GCA_024699735.1 Posidonia australis
TGATTTAATTTGAATTAAGCTTAAATTAGGGTTTTTGTCTTATTTAATGGATTTTAATTTCTTTTCACTTGATTAGGGTTTAAAATTTTGATTAATTAAGGTTTTATTGGATTTTAGGTTGATTTATGTGGGTTTTAAGTGGATTAGGGTTCTTGTTGGATTTTAGATGGATTTTAGCTGGATTAAGTATTTTATTTGTTTTTTTCAGTAGATTTTAATGGGATAGTGTTTTATTAGGTCAGGTGGGCTTATGTGGACTTGGATTTTGGTGGTCGCGACCAGAGCATCAACTGGAGGAGCCTGTTGCCAATTGAGCTCAAAATTGGGGGTGCCTACACTATCGCTTAGGCTGATATCCTAAACTATCACTCAGGCTGATATCCTAAATTATCACTTTGGCTGATATCTCAAACTATCACTCAGGCCTAAGCTATCACTTAGGTTGATATCCTAAACTATCACTCAGACTGATATCCTAAACTATCACTCAGGTTGATATCCTAAACTATCACTTAGCCTGATATCCTAAACTATCACTCAGGCTGATATCCTAAACTATCACTTAGGCTGATATTGCCATATTCCCTTCCGTCGATAGGTTCGAAGCCTACCATGCCCCATTCAAACCTTACTCAAAGAGTTTGGTATCAATGGTTTCCCTTTTTGGTCGTGCTCCAAATGGATTACACTTACTTCCTTCTGTGGGTTGGTATCCCGAACTACCTGAGCAATGCTTGTGGTGCCAGATGGATTCCCCACTAGCCTTGTTCCTTCCTTCCTTTTGGGCTAGTAGCCTGAACTACCTGGATGACTTCCGTGACCAGTTACTTTTCGATTGGCAAGCACTGTGAGTCTTGTCCGGTGTTTTTCTCGACAAGTTGTGATAACCAGTCATGTTTTTTAGGAGTTGATTGGTCGTCAACTTGTCGGCATTTGTTATTATTGTTAGTTTCCATGATTTCGGTCTCCATCTATGGCGTTCTAGGAGGCAGGATGAGACTCATGGTGCTTTCATCGACTGTAGCTGGTTGCCAATAGCTAATTCTTTCTTGCAGCTTCCGGCAGGGCATTTTCGTCAACTCCAAGCAGCAATCTCCTCCACCTGATCTGTTTTCCTTGTAAGAAGGGTTGGGGTGTCTCTATCTACCTTGAGCATTGGTCTCTTTTCCATTCATCCTTCGACCTCGCCTAAGGAGGGGCATTTGTAGACACCCTATATGCTTGCAGTGGGACCTTAAACTCTAAAACTAACCTAAATCAAATTTAAAATTCAAAAACCTAACTCAAAACCCTAAACTTAGCTTTAAACCCTAATCTAAACCGTAAACCCTAGGTTAAACTCATCCTCTTCGTTTTTCAAAGCCTCTAGGAGCCTCAAACTCCCACACCGTGGTCTCCAAGGCCTCCTCCTTCCACGACGTCGTCGTTGGGGATGCGTCGACGGCGAGGCGGACGGGAGGAGGATTTCAGTCATCGAACCTTCGATCCAAACCAATGGATCTTTCCCTCTTCTTCTTCCCCTTCTCCTGGTGGAGCCTGATGCTTGATCAGGCATCGGGACGCCTCGGAAAGGGCATCCTGGGCAGTCGTCGATGGCGGAGTTTCGTCGCCGACAACCGCCATCTCTTCTTTTTCTAATAAAAAATAAAAAAAGTTTTCTTTGAATAAACTTCTGTACTTTTCTTATCCTTATATTTAGGTCCTTATGTCTTACATTTGGATCCTTTTTTCTTATTTAGGTCCTTATGTCTTACATTTGGATCCTTTTTTCTTACATTTAGGTCCCTGCAATAGATTTTAAATCATTTTAAATAATATTTGTTCTGAAAAATTGCAATGTGACCCCGTAGCTTTCTTAATAATGTTTTCCATGCTTAAAAGTTTGACATAAACCCTCTAAGCTTCTTTTCTTACACTTTAAATCTAGTATTTTGCATAGAAAACCCTAAGGTTTGTTGAAATAGTTCTGAATGCATATTTCTCTATTTAAATTGTAAGTAAAACCCTAAGAATTCAAATATTTGCTCAAATGTGATCTGAATTGCATTTTAGCCCCTGAATTTTACTAATTTCACACTAAATACATGTTTTCTAGGTTAAATTTGCATGTCAATCCCTAGAACTTTTTTCTTCAAACATGGACTCTTTTTCTTGGTCATTTAACCCTGAATTTCCACAGGATAGCATGAAATACATGTTTTAATGGCAAAATTGCACATTGATCCCTAGGGATCTTGAATTTGACAAAAAGTGCACATTTTTGCACATTTAACCCCAGATTTCTTCAAAATTACATAAAATGTGTTTTCCTATGTGTTTTTGATGATTTAGTCTCAGAATTTCTATTTTCATTCAGAATTTGTGAATTTTACACAAAAGCCCTTGGAATTTACACTTTTTACTCTCACTTGCATTTTGTACATTTTGTTGCTATTTTTCATGCATATCTTCTCATGTTTTCTTTCTTGCACTATGCACACACTTTCGGCTCTTTTAAAACTTGATTTTCACATCGTTTCCTGGTTTTCTTCCGACTTTTACAATTCTAATTTGATTTGGCTTTCCATCGCCTGAGGGCGTACATTAATAATCTTAACAATACCGACATTGTCCCGAATGAGGATTATTTTCCCTAATTTGATTTTCTCAGATTTCTTCAAGTTTCCGCTAATTTGCATGATGGTTTTCGAGAGTTTCTCCATTTTCATGATTTTCCTCATCGCCCATGGGCGTACAGTAAAGTGGCGTTATCAATGCCTACTTTTTTCCCTTGGATTATCATTTTTCTTTTCTCTTCTTTAGCATGTGCACTCAGAATAAGCAAGTATACACAAAATAGACCATTAGCAAGCAGGAAACCTAGAAAGATCAAGTTCTTTGGGCACATGGGGTTGCCTAACCCCTTCTCCATGCGTAACTAGAATCCTTACCCTTTCTCTGGCCCGCATTGATTTATGCACTACATCCATTAGGCACAGAGCATGCATATGTTTTCTTCGCCTTGATTTCTTTTGGAATTTTTTCCTTTGTGATTGGTTTTCCTCGTCTTTTCCTTAAAAGATTAGGTGGTGACTTCTTTCCTTATCCTTTTCTTATCTTTCCTTGGTGTTTCCGAGTCTAGTCTTCTTCTTCGGATTCACCATCTTCACCGTGACAGTATCAGGACTCCTCGTGTGCTTCCACTTATCATAAGGAGAGTCATGTCGGGTTCCACCGGCATGGTCACAGTTGTCTATTAGGAAATGACCCTAAGGATAGAATCTTGAGTTGTGGGCCCCTCTATAGAGAGAGAAACCCATAGCTAGGGCCCCCTTTGTAGATCTCCCAAAGATCTAAGGGTGGTACCATGGAAGAAAAATCGCACTGAGTGTAACCATAGTTTCCCAGAAGAAAAAGCCTTTATCCCATTTACCATAGGAACCCGACAAGTTTAGATGACGTAGGTTTAGTTAAGCCAGTAATTAACCACTTTAACAAATAAAACTCACATTCTATCTGAAACCACCTTGCTTAATTAGACTTGTTTGACGTGCCTTCTTTCTTGGATAGATTTCGATTGTTGGAATAGACATGCATTTAAGCTGCCTGTCTGACCAGCGCTTGTCTCTGTTGCCCATCTTATCGGCAACGAGATCTGACGTCGCTACATACAGCAACGTTAGACAGACAACACACTATGTGCCTTGGTTGCTGGGTGGTTTGGTCCTTGGTTTGCATAACAGGTTACAGGGAGATTCTGAAGCGGTCCTGATCACTCTCTTCAGTTGCAAACTTTCCTTCAGAGATTAAATTTTCCTTTCTTTAGAACAATTGTAATAGGTTGAAAGTTATAAAGAGTCTGTAATCTTTTCTCATTCTTGTTGAAACTTGTAATAACCTTGCATAGAAAAAGAAAAAAAAATAACAAGAGAAGCTGGTTGATGCTATCAAGGGTCCAACAGGAGTGGTTGTGCTCGTACATCGATCCTTACAACATGCCAACCCTAGAGGTGACAATTGTCGCAACATCTTTGGCTCAGGTTGACAGCCCCGAAACCCAGCATGAGTTCCTCTTCAATCCCTCGACCTCCAATGTCGAGCAACTGGGCTCACCAAGGATTGTTTAGCAACGAGGTTGTTGAAAGTTCCCCCACATATCTATGCCTTACAACTACTCTGTCGAGGGCTCTACTCCTACGGTTTTTGCACTAGATACAAAATAACTCATTGTGGAGGAAGGCGAAGAAGAAGAAGAGGCAAACTACTCCCAATCATGGAATCCCTCCTTTAGTCACATGCTTATAGGGACTATGACAGGACCATTGTCAGTGAATTCCCATCAGCTGCCCAAGGAAACAAGTAACCAGGCATTCCAACTCCTGGCACAACATCACTCTATTGGGATGGTCGGAAACACATAGAGCCCGCTCTCACTTGGATCATTTCTTCTAAACCCCTGCCAAGGTCTACTGACCACACCCACACTGTGCCACCCAGTCCTACCATCAACTTCCCCAACCAAAGTCCACTAACACCATATGCTATCACACCCATCTATCCCTCCACTCAGCAGATCCCTCAGCCACAACTGAGCCATGTTCTGCACTACCTAGGGGCAACCCAACTTCTTACTGTAGACACTTCGGATATTACAGGAAGGTATGAACAGATCTAGAGAGAGAAGGTGTGATCTTGGAACTACCTCAATAGCGTTCATGTCAACCATTAGCTTCCGGTTGTCCCTTGGTGAGTGGTCAATGGGCTCAAAGGCTGCATGAATGACCTCTATTAGGCCAAATGGAACTTCCAACTGGTTATACTTGGTGTGGATTTCACGCATATATGGCTGGTGGAAGTATGTGGCAGATTTAACTGGAATCACATCAGGGAGGTTGAGGAAAATCTAGGGAACAAAAATGGAAGACGATTGAGCTCTGATTAGGGCATACCAGAGCTAGCAGGGGGTGGAGGCCATTTTGGTCACCGGAGCTCACCAGAGATGGTCGTCGGAGCTCTAAACTGCCACTTTTTTGAGCTTTCTCAGTGGTTTGAAGCTCCTTTGTTGCTCTGGTTGGCTTGATTTCAAGATTTTATCTCTCCCTTTTTCTATCTTTTTACCCCCCTTTTCTCTTGCAAATGGGGGTATTTATAGGCTTACAAATGGCTGGGTTGTTATAAGTAGTTTGTTATGGGTTGTTGTAGGTAGTTAGAGGTTGTTACAAGTTGTTATTGGTTGTTACGATGAAGGTGGGAAGTGATTTGGGTTCGTTTAGGTGGTTAGAGGTTGTTATAGGTTGTTATGGGTTGTTGTGATGGAGTGGGAAGTGGTTAGGTTTGTTTAGGTGGATAGAGGTTGTTATATTGGAGTGAGAAGTGGTTAGGGTTTGTTTTGGTGGTTAGAGGTTGTTATGATGGAGTGGGAAGTGGTTAGGGTTTGTTTAGGTGGTTAGAGGTTGTTATAGGTTGTTATGAGGGAGTGGGAAGTGGTTAGGTTGTTAGGGTTATGGATTATGACTTAGGGTTTGGTTTAGCGTTTACTATGTCTATGGTTTAGGATAGTTTTAGGGTTTAAGTTTAAGGTTCAACTGTAAGCATATGGGGTGTCTATAGTGACGAGCCAAAAAAATAGAAGCGCATCTTGTCACAGTGCCAACTACGATACCAACATTGGCGCCTGCTCCTTCAAGAAGTGGTTCGACTGCCAAGGCTTTGGAAAACATGAAACGGTTCTTCACTCCGCGAAGCCTAAGTACGACCAGCTCTCCTTTCCCAGAGTACATGAGAAAATCATGTGAGGCTACACCGCTAGAACGAGACTAGGATGTCAAGAACCAGGAATGAAGAATGTGCTTGAGACACCAGCGGAGCACAACGACATAGGACTAGGGCACCCGTGGCACCAATCAAAGGACCTCACCAACCCACTCACCTCATCACTATCAAGCCACTTCGTCTTAGTGGGACTTCAATTCAAGGATAGCCTCGTCTTAAAGAAGACCATCGACCCATTAGCGTCTCTTCAGCCAATAGCTCGAGCTTCTGGTCTCCTCCCCAGCTCTTCAGAAGATCCCCCGCCATCATTGGAAGAAACCCTTCCTAGCTCTTTGGAATCTTTTGAGCTCTCTTCACGAGATGTCACTGACGTCACTCTCCTGACTCTCGACACTCTTTCCAGCCCACCAAAAGTTCCTCCTTCACCTCTAGAAGGAACCTCCGAAGCACCTCCCAGCTCTCTAAAGATCCCCCCACAACCGGACATTGCAGCTAATGACTCCATAGAACCCATTGAATTGATGATTGATGATGCTCTCGACATCAGCAACTTCAGCACTCTCTTTAGTAACCTCAAGCCTTGCCCCTCAGAGCAAGAAGGAGACGGGGCCACCCACTAAGCCTATGGTCAGGCGCCTTCAACGAGGAGGCAAACCTAGGGGCAATTCCCTTCAACTTGTAAATAATTTCTTTGTTGCAATTAATTTCTGCATTTTATTTTCATACAATTTACTTTTTAGTAATTTATTTCCTAGCATAGACAATAAACGGGAAGGAAATTGTGGATGTGGCTTAGGCGGCCTAACTGCTGCCATGTCCTCGCAATGGGTATCTAATGAGCCTACTAAGCGTATAGACCAAAAGAGAAGCGAGCTAGTTACCAAAATTGTCAGAGTCTATCACTATACCACACATTTTCACAAGAACTAGCCAAGTCCCATACCATCTTCCTAGTCGAAGAAGTGTCAAGTACCACTGGCAAAAACACCAGGAACTACGAGGTATACGAACTGGTGGACACAAATGAAGACCCAGATGATGATGAAACGATGGGCCAAAACGTCTTCAAAGAAATGGTGAAGAGATATGATGAACAAACTAAGGCCACTATTAAAGAAACAAAAGAAGTCAATCTGGGGACTGAAGCAAACCCAAGGCTAGTTCGGATAAGTTCAGTGCTCAGCTCTGATAACAAACCAGAATGATAAAACTCCTCCAAAAACATGTGAGAGTTCTAGCCTTAACTTATGAGGAAATACCTGGGCTAGAGTCATTGCTAGTAGAACATAGACTACCCCTGAAGCAACGCTCATAGATGGTAAAGCAAAAGCTCCGAAGGCTCTGACCAGAACTGACGCTAAAATTTAAAGAGGAGATAGACATGCTACAGGGAGCCAAGTTCATAAATGTAGTAGTTTACCCAGAGTGGATCGCCAACATAGTCCGTCACGCTGCATAAACATAGAGGTCCCTAGAAACTTCAACTGACAACACACTCGATGGATCTCCTCCAAAGTCAGAGTCAATTTGACTCTTCCATAGTGGAATACATAATGGGCTGGCCTCCAGAGCTGGACAGCTGCGCACAAAAAGTAACGAGAGACTTCCACATTTGTGATATCCAGAAACTTTGAGGAGATACCCCAAGTCCACAGCTTGTCGCGATCACTGACTGTTAATTTTCCAATATATGATTGGAGAACATATGAGCAGCATGTAGGTATGACCATCGTGGGGAAACCCATGATCAATAGGGTGTTTCAGCTTCTCTTGACTCGAGCCACGACAGAAAAGGAAGAAGAGCTCCTGCAGAACATTCTCAAAACATTGGTTTAGAAATACACTTCAACTCTGATCCATTCAACAATATTTTGTAAAGTCTAATGCAAACAGGAAAAAGTGCAGCGTAAATAGTGTTGAAAATCAGAAAGACTATCCCGAAGCTGAATGATAAAATTTCGAGCTGACTAAATAGCGAGCTATTGAACGGACTAAATTTTGTGCATAGCCCCACAAGAGATCCTGGTTACCAACTGGTCCTGACCAAGTGCCAAAATAATGAGAGACAGCCATCAAATCTTAATGATCAGGACTGTTTGATGACTGAGTCGCCATAAGGTGCTTAAGAAGCCGAATGAGGTAACTGGTATGCCCCCGGGGTAGATTACGGGGATCCTCAACCTGTAAAGCAGCTGACATGGCCCTGGTCGAGTACTGGCTCAGTGTGTCTAGCCAAAGGACAGCTGACATGTCCCTAGTCTGACATAATCGGCCCTACCAATAAAAGCATCTTGCATGCCCCTGGTTGAGTACTGGCCCAGTGTGTCGAACCATAGGACAGCTGACATGCCCCTTGTTTGACATAAATGGCCCTACCAATAAAAGTATCTTGCATGCCCTTGGTCGAGTACTGGCTCAATGTGTCTAACCATAGGACAGCTGACATACCCTTGGTTTGACATAAATGGCCCTAACCAACAAGAGTAGCTTGCATGCCCTAGGTTTAGGCGATGTCCTTCTTATCCTCTTAGGCTGAAAGCTGCTAACATGCCTTAGCTAAAAGAACTAGATTAGACTCCATGAAACATTTAAAATGATGTTTATGAGAAGAATGCATGTATGTTGAATGATTTGTGGGATCTTATTAGTGCCCTCAGCATTGGAATGCTTATCGCCATGTATACAATGGCATGGTAGCTCCCATTCCCACGAGACTTTATCCAAGGTCCTAATTTTTAGCTGGCTCTTTGGAAATGCAATAATGTGTCCTGGGCTCCATTCCAAACCCCATTGGACCATACCCCTACTTTATTTTATTTTATTTTCTTTATTTTTTGTCCTTCATAGGCGTGTGGGTTCACCCTATCCTTGGCTTGGAGGTAATAGGTACCTGGTCTATGGTGGCGTGCTGCTGTTGTTTAAAGGGTTGGCTAGGCCCTTTCGGGATATACTTTCTAGGTATTCACTCTGATTCCTCTCCAAGTTAAGTTGTTGGGACAGTGCTACCCATCACCACTCTCTCTTTAGGGTTGATTTCTATCTATGACTTCTGTCTTCTAATTCTTTTATGCCCTTTCACAGATATATTTTTTTTATTTTATTTCTCACACTCTCATTCTCACCCCTAACATTTTATCTCCCTCTGGGAGGTGTTTGTTCCCCGAGCGGCTTGGATACTTCGCCCAATTCAATATGAAAGGTGGCTCCCTCACTCAACATTGGCAAGGTTATTCTGCTTATCATCATTGGACTAAGATCCATGCATGTGATGATGATGACAATCACTTGCCCATAGATGCATATGCTAAATGGGAGTTAGTATGTGCTAAGATGAAGGCTACATGGATGTAGAAAACATTGATTTAATGAATTCGTACATGCATGGAGAAAGATGTCAGTGTCGCAGATTGAGGACACGAGGTTTATGATCATTGATAGTACTTCTTCAGGTAAGACGAATTAACTGGCTCTGACTGTTCGACGTGGTCCATGTCCTCTAGGGTTATTGCTCCTCCAAAGAAGAACTGTTTGACTACAAATGGTCCATGCCAGTTGGGTCTAAACTTGCCACGACCATTACGGAGATGTATAGCTTGCAAGACCAGGTCCCCTGGTAAGAAACTTCTAGGTCGGACCTTCTTCTGATAGACTTTGGCCATCTATTTCTGATAGCATTGTGTATGATGCATAGCTCGCAATCAATGCTCATCTATCAAGCTTAGCTGAACATAGCAGTCTTCAATCCACTCTGCTTCTTCCAACTCTACTTCTTTCTAGACTCTGAGTGAGGGTATCTCCACCTCTATAGGTAGGACTACTTCCATACCATACACTAGAGAATATGGAATTGCTCCAGTTGAAGTCCGGACTGATGTTTTGTAAGCCCACAAAGCATATGGGAGCCTGTCATGCCAGTCCTTATGTGTTTCCGCCATCTTCTTAAGAATCTTAGTTAGATTCTTCTTGGCGGATTCCACAACTCCATTCATTTGAGGACGATACGGGGAGGACTTATGATGACTGATATGGAACTCCTGCAAAAACTCCTCGACCGTTTTGGCTGTAAAATTTGTCCCATTATCAGAAATAATTGAATACGAGACCCCATATCGAGTAATGATATGTTCCTGATAAATTTTTCAGTCATCGAGGCTGTCACTCTTGTAAGAAGCTATCTCCACTCATTTAGTAAAGTAATCAATAGCTATTAGGATGTACTGATGTCCATTAGAAGTTGCTAGGTCGATAGCTCCGTTAACATCTATTCCCCATGTTGAAAAAGGCCAAGGTGATGACATGTTGTGGAGCTGTTGCGGGAGTGCATAAATGAAGTTGCCATGGACTTGACAATTGTGACATCTTTGCACAATCAGACAACAGTCTGTCTCCATGGTTGACCAGAAATAGCCCTGTAACATTATTTTCTTAGCTAGTTGTAGACACCCCATAGGCTTGTTGTGGGGCCTTAAACCCTAAAAAACCCTAAACCCTAGGTTAAAACCTTAAAATTAACTAGAAACCCTAAAAAACCCTAGAAAAACCAAACAAAACCATAAAACCCTAAATAAACCCTAAAAAACCTCTAAAACCCTAAAAACTCTAAAAACCCTAACTAAACCCTAAAAAATCCTAAAACCTAGGTCAAACCCTAAGTCAAACCATAAACCATAAGTCAAACCCCAAACCCTAATGTCAAACCTTAACAACCTAACAAACTTCCACTCCATCATAACTACTCTAACAAATTCATGTAACAAACTAAACTATCTAACTAACTCCCACTCCAACATAACAACCTTTAGCCACCTTTAACAACCTCTAACTACTTAAACAAACTCTAACAACTTCCCACTTAGTCTAACCAACTCTAACAACTTCCCACTTAATCCAACAGCCTCTAACTAATCACAATAACCCATAACCACCATGGTAAGCCTATAAATAACTCCCATTTGCAAGTGAGAAGAAAAAAGTTGGAAAATTTGAGAGGAAAGCCCCCCAAGCTTTTCCCCCCAACCAGAGCAACCAAAGTGATCCTGGAGTAGAGAGGAGGCTTAAGGAGGAGGAAAATCAGAGTTTCCAGCCATCTCCAGCAAGCTCTGGCGGCCCTCCTCACTGCCAGTTCAGATAAGCATCCCACTAACCTCAATTTTCCTTAGCAATAGCTTCTCTGGCCTCCCTCTTCCTTCCCCGAGCGATTCCAGTTGAGCCAGAAGCTTTCTCTGGTCGGAATCGAGTTTCTAGGCCTCGTCGGTGCCGTTTTCTGGCGACCTTGGTGGGGGTGCGAGTCCAGGGCATGATCCGTACCCCAGGGTGCTCGATTCTCTCCCCATAGACCTCCTCTTGCTTTTCCACCTCTCTGGACTCCGCTTCAACCTCTGAGGAGACCACCAGAAGAGGATCGTTGGAGTCGCACCCGCCGTCGTCGGAGAAGAAGACCACTACGTAACTCGATCAAGTGTTTCGGTCCTCACTGCAATGCTCCTACCCTAAAGGAACGATCTATAGGCCTTGCCCAAGCTTCCAGAGCCACTAGGTCTTCGAATCGAGCCCTGGTTCTCACCTGCAACCGCCGTCGCCAGAGCTCCGATGAGAAACGATCAGGCAGAGGATGAGGGTCCCCATTCTTGCGGTTGGATGAGGAGAAATCATCCTCTTATCGTCCCTAAGCTTCCAGGTTCCCTGGACCACCACGCCGTTGCCCCCAAAGCCTCCTTCTTCTCTAGCACCGTCACTGGAGCAACCCCGACGGCGAGGGGGGTGGAGAGCCCATTCCAGCCATCATCACCTAGATCCAGACCATTGGATCTTTCCCTCTCCTCCTATTCTTGCTCCCCATGAGGTTTGATCTTCAATCAGGCTTTGGGATGCTCCAGAAGAGCATCCCCAGCGGTTGTCGACGGTGGAGTCCAGTCGCCAATGGCCGTCGTGTTTTAAAAAAAAAAAATAAAAGTAAAAAATATGTTTTCTTTGAATAAACTTCTGATACTTTTGTTTTCTTATAGTTAGGTCCGTATTTTCTTACACATAGGTCCTTTTCCTTACTTTTAGGTCCCTACATAACTTTTTTTTAGTCATTTAAATAATGATTGTCTTGAAATATTGCAGAGGAACCCCTGTAAATTCTTAAAAATGTTTTCCAGGCTTTAAAGTTTGACAAAAACCCCTAGAGTTACTTTTCATGCATTTAAATCCAGCATGTTTGCATAAAAAACCCTGAGCATTGTTAAAATTGTTTTGAATGCATGTTTCCCTGTCAAAATTGCAAATTAAACCTTGGGAATTTAAGTATTTGCTCAAATGTGACCTGAATAGCATTTTAGCCCTTGAATTTTACTGATTTCTCACTAAATGAATAATTTCTTGGGTAAAATTACAGATCCTCCTATTTTCAAGCACGAACTCTTTTTCTTGCATATTTTACCCTGAATTTCCACAGAATTGCATTAAATACATGTTTTGATGGCAAAATTGCATAGTAACCCCTAGGAATCTTTAATTTGACCAAAAAAACACAGATTTGCACATTTGACCCTAGATTTCTTAAAAATTACATAAAATGTGTTTTTCTATGTATTTTTGAAGATTTAGCTTTAGAATTTTAGTTTTCATTTAGAATTTGGGATTTTTGCACAAAATCCCCAGAAATTTACATTTTTACACTCACACAACCGGTGAATACATGTTTTGTACATTTTGTTGCTATTTTTCATGCATATTTTCTCGTATTTTCTTCCTTGCATCGTGCACACATTTTTAACTCATTTCAAGCTTGGTTTTCTCATTATTTTCTAGATTTCTTCCGACTTTCACGATTTTGACTTGATTTGGCTTTCCATCACCTGAGGGCGTACATTAACAAACATAACAATGCCAACATTGTCCCGAATGAGAATTATTTCCCCCAATTTGATTTTCTCGGATATTTTCATGTTTTTGCTGATTTGTGTGACGCTTTCTAAGAGTTTCTCGATTTTCACGATTTTCCTCGTAGCCCACGGGCATACAGTAAAGCGGCATTCTCAATGCCTACATTTGTCCCTGAGATTATCTTTTTTTCCTTTTATTCATTTCTTCTCTTTAATTTGTCATGTTTTCGCAGTCACTTTAAGCATGTGCATTTAGAATAGGCAAGCATACACATAGTAGACCATTGACAAGTAAGAAACCTAGAAAGACCAATTTCCTCGGGCGCATGGGGGTGCATAACCCTTCCCCATGCGTAACAAGAATCCTTACCCTTTCACTGGCCAGCATTGATTTATGCACTACATCCATTAGGCACGGAGCATACATGTTTTCTTCATCTTATTTTCTTCTTGGTTTTCTTTCGTGTTTGATTTTCCTCATCTTTCCATTAAAAGACTAGGTGGCGACTCCTTTCATTATCCTTTCTTGTCTTTCCTTGGTGTTTCCGAGTCTAGTCTCCATCTTCAGATTCACCATCTTCGTCATGACCGTAGTAGGACTCCTCGTGTGCTTCCACGCACTGTAAGGAGAGCCATGCAGGGTTCCACCAGCATGGTCACACTAGTAACACCCCATTCATGTGTGGTTGCGACATCTGAGCCTGATCATCCATTTTTATTAGTAAACCATGTAATTAATTGTAACATTGTTTAAATGGTTTATTAATGAATAATCTGCTGATTTTGGATGTGTGAGCTTGTGGTTGGCTTTCTGTGCACCTATTTGTGATCTGGGACCAATGTGGAGTCTTTTTTGAGAATGCATAGTCACCTCAGTTTGCGTGCCTAATCTTTCCTCTTTTCTTTCTTCTTTTTCTCTTTCTCACACTCACGAGCTCACCACACACCCGTCTTCTTCCCCTTCACCCTACTCAGCTCGTGCCACCACCATCCAGCGACCCGTGCCTCGCCGTCATCTCCGATGCGATGGCGGCTGGCATGATGCGGGAGGAGGAGGGGATGAGAGAGGCAGAGGCGCATGGAAGAGGGGAGCTGCGACGCGAGGAGGAAGAGGGAGAGGAAAAGAGACGACGTGCAACCGAGGAGGTGGTGTGAACCGCTCGTGGGTCCGCCAGCAAAGGAGGCTTCATCGAGGCGTGAGGAGGTTCGCGGGAGTGCGGGAAGGGTCGCCGGAGGGCTGTGCTAGGCACACGACCCCTTTCCCTTCCTCCGTTCGGTGTTTTGTTAACAATGGGCTAATGGCATGAAAATTGAGATAAATGCATGAAAAATTGTGGAAAAATTATGAAATGAGTAGGAATGTGTTGTATAGCATGAGAATATAGATATCATGCGGTTAGGATTGATATTTGTGGGGGAAATGCAATTTTGGGGTTGAAGACTACAATAGCAGTTCTTGAGCCCTTTCTCCGTATGATTTTCGTATGAACTGTGTGGTGAATGGAATCATGAATGGATTGAGGGGTTTTGTAGTAGACTCAAGGGTTTACACCCCATGACTTACTTGTAATTTTGGATGTGTGTTTGGGGGGTCCGATCGAGACTTCCACCTTGGACGATTTCCACCGCCCGAAACAGGGGTATGCCTTGTCTACGAGGAATTCAGTATGCTGAATTTATTCAGTATGCCGAAATCCTTGCAAACTAAGCCAGATCCTGGGTTTCGGTAGATCGAAATCCTCCGGTCGACTGAAACAGGGGGTTTCGGTATACCAAAAAAGCTCGATATACCAAAACAGGGAATTTCGATATATTGAACTGGAGATTCAGTCTGCCGTTCTTGCCCTAAACCTGGTATGTATAAGTGTGAATTTAAATGAAGGATAAATGGTTTTAATGATGTATTGAGTATGTGTTGATATGTTTTCCCCATGTAATGACATGGAGGAATGTGGAACCCAAATAAATAGATTTGGGTGTGTTTTTGGGTTTTGATCCCATAAATGAATGAAAAGGATGATTTTGTGTGGTTTTGGGCATGAGACCCAATTTATGATTTTAAGCATGGTTTTCATGGCTTGAGTTGGGACGCCAATGGAGGGTCAAGGGTTGCAAGGAGATAGAGTCCTGCAATGAAAAGAATGAGATGGAAAATGGTTTGGAAAAGAAAATTCAAAGAGTTTTGAAATGGAACACTCATAATGTGGTTGCCGAGCTTGAGACGGTGTAGGCTGAGCTTTGGTTTTTATACCTAGTTGTTCGGGTCACCGACGATGTAGGCTGAGCTTGGGTCATTGTATCGAGTTTTTTGGGTCACCGAGCTCGTGACGGTGTAGGCCAAGCCTAGGTTTGTGAGCCTAGGTTTGTGAGCCTAGTTGTTCGGGTCACCGATGGTGTAGGCTGAGCATGGGTCATTGGACCTAGTTGTTTGAGTCACCGATGGGGCATTAGACAGAGACGTATCCCCGTGCACATATGAAAATGAAATTGAGACTGGTTGGCCAGGGCGGTGACATCCCGCACGGGGAATTTTACCACGGTAGTGCAGGAAGGTAGGGAAAAGGATGTCCTCGCCTACTACTTGTGCGCCTGGTTACGCCTGATCAAGGTAACAACAGTAAAGAACAGTAGAAATGAATAAAGAAAAAGAAATGTGATTTGGTCAGGATTGGACAGATGAAATAGTCCTAAAATCCTGAAATGCAATAGTGATGATGATGTTTTATCAGTTGGCAGCCTGTATTTATGATTTGGTTTTGAGCCCGTGAGGCATTATGTTTTAGGCTGGATCTGGTCAGAGATATGAAATTCAAAAGTGTGGTTTTGGGAAGAAATCCCAAGTATTTAAAAAGATATGTTTTGGAAAATGAATTCCAAAGGTTTTTAAAGAAAATGCAATGGTGTGGTTTTGAAAGAAAAGGGTGGTTTTGGAATGAGTTTCCTAATGTTTTGAGAAAAGAAACGAAACATGGCTTTTGAAAAGAGTATGGATTTGGGATTGAATTCCCAAATGATTTCCGATAAAAGAAAAGAGGATTTTCTAAAAGAAAACCAAGTTTCGAGAAATAAAAGAAATGAGTTTTTATGGTTTTGCCGAGATTTTGTGGTTAGTATGTTTGGAGTGCGTACTGGGTGACTTAGATATCACTCACGCGTGCTTATTTGGTTTTCAGGTGCAGACCGTGTGTAGCCAAGTTCCGGTGTAGGAGTTGGAGCTTCTAATCGCACATTGTGGTCCTGAAGGTGAGCCTTAGTTACAGTTATTTAATGTTTCTGTAATTAGTATAATTATGCTTGATATTGTATTTTAATAGCGTGCCCGGGATCGAGGCATTACTGTGGTCCACATGTCCCAGCATGCACTTGCAACATTGCTGTATCAGCCTCCTTTTTATCCAGACAGTGTAGAATTATCTGATTGTAAGAAATTTTGTATAAGTGACTTGCTCCAAGCACATATTTTGAATTTAGTCGGACTATAGTCTTTCTGTCTGTAGCTAATGCATCTGGATGGTGACTCCTGGTTTCTAAGTAGACTTTAATGTCATGATACCATGGGAGCTTTTCTATGGAGTTTGCTTCCTTTATGCTCATGTAGTGTGCCGGCTGGTCTGTGCTAGTTACCAAGACTTTCACCATATCATCCTCTTGTATGGACAACCAGGATGCGAGAGTGGCTAGTGCATCTGAGTAGGAATTCTTGGCCCTGTTCATGAAGGAAAATCGTATTTCCTCAAATTTGGCTATTAGCCCTAGAAGATGGTTATGGTATGGCACCTGTTTCAAGTCCTTTGTTCTCTAGTTACCATTAACATGTGAGATGGCCAACATGGCATCGCCATGCACATGCAGTACCCGTGCACCTTGTTTTAATACAGCCCGCAATCCAAGAATACATGCCTCATACTCTGCTACATTGTTGGTGCATACAAAGGTCAACTTCTTAGAAAGGGGAATAATCTGGCCCTGCGGGGTCTCTAGTACTACACCGATGCCGATGCCTCTCCTGTTAACTACGCCATCAAAGTAGAGCTGCCACCGCTCTTTTCATGGGGTCTTTTTGACTCATCTTCCTTCATGGCAAACAATATATCCTCATCAGGGAACTGAGTTTGTAGGGGTTGATATTCTGGCAAAGCTAAATCTACTAAATGATCTACCATGGCCTGTCCCTTCATAGATTTCTGAGTGGCAAAAGTGATATTGAATTGAGATTAGAGCACCTGCCACTTGACGCATCTACCCACAACGCAGGCTTCTGGAACAAGTATTTCATAAGATCATGTCAGCACAGCAATAGAACGGGATATGCCATCATGTAATGCCTCAGGCGTTGTGTGGCCCAAACGAGGGATAAGTAGACTTTCTCGATTGCAGTGTACTTAACCTCACAATCATTGAATTGTTTACTAAAGTAATAAATGGCCCTCTCCTTGCGGCCTATTTCATCATGCTGCCCCAAGACTGTGCCCATTGAATGTTGTGTTACTGACAAATAGAGCAACGGAGGACGCCCTGCTGTCGGGGGAACTAAGACTGGTGGCCTTACCAAGAGCTTCTTAATCTTGTCAAAAGCTTCCTGGCACTCTTCGCTCCGGTGGATTTGTGCGTTCTTCGTTAAGAGCTTGAAGATTTGCTCACAAATCCGTGTCAGTAAGGCAATGAACCAGCTGATATACTGCAACCACCCTAACAACCCTCAGACTTCTTTCTCTATTGTAGGAGGAGGCATCTCAGTGATAGCTTTAGCCTTATTCAGATCTACCTCTATTTCTCTTTGGCTGATGATATATCCCAGTAGCTTTCCTGATGACACACTAAATACACACTTGTTGGGGTTAAGCCGCAGCTTATATTTCCGCAAGTGGTTGAACAACTTCCTTAAACAAGCAATATGTTCTTCAGGCTCCATTGACTTGCCTATCATATCATCCAAATAGACATCAATATCCTAGTGCATGAGATCATGGAATAATGCTGTCATCGCCGTTTGACATGTGCCGCCGGCATTCTTGAGCCCAAATGGCATAACTTTGTAACTGAATACTCCCCATGGGGTAATGAAGGATGTTTTCTCCATATCCTCTTCCGCCATTCTAATTTGATTATAACTAGAGAATCCATCCATGAATGACAACATTTTGTGTCCTGCAGTATTATCCACCAATACATCGTTGTGTGGGAGTGGAAAATCATCCTTTGGGCTTGCTTTGTTTAGGTCTCTGTAATCAATACACATTCGAACCCGACCTTCTTTCTTAGGCACTACAACCATATTTGCTAACCACTTTGGGTAGAGGACGACCTTTAGAAAGTTAACCTTGTGCTGCTTCATTATTTCCTCTTTCGATTTCAACAGCCACTTTGGTTGCCATCTACGCAATTTCTATTTGACCAGCTTGACGTTAGGCTTAAGCGGTAATGTGTGCACCACTACCTCAACGTCTAGCCCAACAATGTCATCATAGCCCCAAGCGAAAATATTTGCATATTCTTGGAGAAGCTCAACATGTTCTGCTTGGGTCTGTGTTGTAAGTCTGGCACTAATTCACACTTCCGTGACATCTTCAGAGGTGCCAATGTTTACAGACTCAGTTTCCTCTTCTACATGAAAGTTCAGGCCTTTTGGATCATCGTCATATGGTTGGAAATTTGGTGCATCATGGCTATCTTCCTCTATTTCCACATCATCCTCTTCTCTATATGCAATGAGTTCAGAAAGGACTTCTTGCTGGAATGATGGATCTCTGTCTCCAAAGGTACATATTTGCTTAACACTTTGCCCTTGATGGTACTTAAGAATGGTTACTATCACTTTGGTCTTTTTGTACGCACCTCTGACGATCTTAGATTCTGACATTTCCGAACTTGCAGATGTACCTAGCTATTTCACCTCTTTCACAGCCTTATTATGTGGATGATTGTTTTTATTTTTCTGGTTTTCTTGAGTGCTATGTACAATGTGCGTGACAGGAGGCAACTGTCCTACGACAGACTAATGTGAGTGCTATCGCCTGCATTCTCTCTTGAGCCTAACTCAGGATCTTTTTTTTTCCGACCCCATTGCTCAAGTGGGGCCAAGACTGATAGTACCACCTAGACTAGCCTCCCAATTGTAGGAGATAAACTCCTCTGGTCTAGCGATCAGTGATCTGTCTTCTTCTAGGGCCATGATAATGGACTGACTCTTTGGAATTGTCTGTTTTGCAATGCCATTCGACATTATAGATATTCCCTTCTTGTGCTTGAGTTCACTCTCTGTGTCTTCCACCAATGTCGCCAACTGCTCTTGAAATAGAACTTCCAAATCACTAAGCATGCTGTCAACTTGTGCTACTACAGCATCTCCCTCATCTTCATTAGAAGCAAAATCCACATAGTATGGACTGCTTCTTTCTCGCACTTCAGTCGGTGATTCCAGCTGATTTGATTGTAACCCCATTAAAGCTAACTGATATGTCGATGAAGCTGTGATTGAAATTGCTCCTGTCAAAACCACGACTGCAACACAATTTGCAGGAAGACCATCAACTGACTCTGGTGGTGGCAATGCCAGCCAAGTTGTCCTTGGTGGAAAGGACAATATTGGAGTTGTTATACAATCCACAATCTCTTCCTTAGAGTAGTAGTCCTCAACACATACCCTCTCTGATCCACTGACTGGTTCACTCCTTTCAGACTCTGCAAGAACAAGACTCTGATTGGAATCTAGCAATCCTGCACTAACAAAGTTAGTTAAACCCCATGGAATAACTAGTTTTCGGAACTTACAATGCCTCGAGTATCCATCCTACGGCTTCCACTTGTATCCCAGTCCTTCAAATACTTGTCTTTTCTCTGTGGCAATTGGTTCGGCGATTCCTTGGCCATTTTGACCGAGGGGTGCTCCATTCTCATACCCCCACCTTTGACACAGATTCTTGACCATCATGAAAGGATTGCCAAAAGCAGCCAAATGGCTGGCATGCTCAAGAATCAGAATGAAATTCACCGGATCAAAGCGGTTGACAATTTATAGCACATCAGAAAGCTTGGGGTCAAAATGGACGGTTTGAAGAGATACCAAAGAGACTACCTTGACTTTCTCTTTTTCATGATTTTCCATCTTTACAACAACAATGCCATTGTTCCAATGGAACTTAATCATTCGGTGAAGAGTCGAGGGAATAACCTGATGCTTGTGGAGCCAAGGGTGCCCAAGTAGGAGATTGAAGGATGGCTCAAGGTCAACAACATCAAACTCAACCTCGAAATGGGTAGGACCAATGATCAGAGGAATGACCAAAATCCCTAAAGCATCATGGTGTGTGTCGTCAAATGCTGTCATTCCTTTCACAACTGGGGTAATGTTCTCAGATTTAAATCCAACCTGATTTGCGGTTCGCAAAGGGTAGACATTTAAACTAACGCCATTATCCTCCAAAGTAAGAGGAATGCGGAAATTTTGGTATCGCACCATGATGAACAGGGGTTGGTTTTGATTGGTCCCTGTCGGTGGTAGTTCTGAGCTAGAGAAGGAGATCACCTGCAGCGTAGCTATCATTCCTACCATGCTTTCCAATGCCGACGCTTGTATTGTTGGGGAAACATGGGTAGCTTGGAAAAGTTAGAGAAAGGCCTCCCTATGATTAGCCGATGAATGGATTAGGTCCCATATGGAAATATCTGCATTCACTTTCTTTAATTGGGCCGTGATGTCAGCTATAGGTGGCTCCATCTTGGTAGTGGTGGGGTTAATTCTTGAGACTACTTCTTTAGGAATATGATTGGGAATCTAGCTCCTTGGTTGGGAAGATGAAGTCATTGGCTGGTTGGGCTTGTTTTCCGGAACTGAGGCCTTATATGCCTGTCCTGACAACGTTGCCTCAACGCACATTTCCATGGCGTAACTGTAGGGCATGTGGTGAGTATCCTGTGTCCGGTTAATGACTACAGGAGCACGAGCCTTCAGTACCACTAGGACTAGAGCTGTTGAAGCGGGTATTGCTGTTTTATGGATTAGGTCATGCTTTGGTTTGGCTAACAAACTAATTGATGATGAAGTGGATTGCATGGTAGGTTTTGTGATTGTGCACCTCAGTTTGGCAGTTAGCTAGATCATGTTAATTGCAAAATTGGATGCTTCAATAAAATATTGGCTGAGCTAATAAGGAAAAGGATCCGAGATGTCATGAATGAGAATGGAAGGGTTAAACTGTAAAGGTGCAGTCTTAACAGAAGAAATGAAATGAACTCCTGAAGTTCCAAGTGCATGCTTAGGCAAGAGTCGGTTGACTATATTGCTATGTGTAAATGCAAAAGAATGTGGTGTCGGTGTAGCAGGTGCAGACTCTACCTCCTGTGTGTTGATAATGATGACCTTTTTGTCAATCAAGTCCTGAATCATATCCCAGAGTGTAAAACAGTTATCCGTAGCGTGCCCTGTGGCTCTATGGTAACAGTAAAATAAATCTGCTTTAAACCACTGCGAAAGTGGGTTTGGTGGTGGGTAAACTTCTAGAAGCCTCAGGACTGATGCAACATTGGGAATCATGACACTCAATGGCTCAACTAGAGGAGTATAATCCCTCTCGGGTTGTTGAGGTCATCTTGGTCCTAGGTTGCACCCTTGCCTTGCCGATGTGGGTTGGTAGATTGGCATAGCGGTGGAGGTGATTCATGATGTGCATGGTGGCCTAGGTGCTAGGGTGTAGACTACTTGACTCTGTGTTGGCGAGCTCACCACACTAACGCATAATGGGAGCTCCTACATATGCCACGACATTCTTCATAGTGTCCTTCCTTCATGAATGTCTGGTGTTGGATCCATTGCCGTTGCTGGTTCCTCCCAAAGCCATGACTTGCTTGGTGAATGCCGCTAATGCAGAAAACTTCTGCTTTGCAGTGAGCTCTCAACTCGAGTGCCAGCTTTGATTAGGGATGAAAAAGTGGAAATAGGCAAAATGCTCAGCACGACCCTTGTGGCTGGCTGCGCCCCTTCGATTATTATCTCGATAGATTCTTCATCAGAAGGTCTATTGCGAACCTATGAAGCGAGGGCTCGCTAGCGCCTGATGTACTCCCCGAACGGTTTGTGGGGCTTCTGCTTTGTTACGACTAGGTCCTCGTGCTTTGGGACCATGTCAAGATTGAATGAATATTTCTCTGGAAAAGCCTGGATAAGGTCATTCCAGGTCTTAATGGTGGTCATATTCAGAGAAGTGAACCACGTTAAATCCGAACCTATGAGGCTCTTCTGGAATGGGCGAATAAGTAATCTCTCGTCAGCCTGCAACTGAGCAAGATCACCGCAATATGCCCTAAGATGTGAGATTGGGCAACCTTTTCCATTGGAATTTTCAAGCTCTGGGATGTGAAAGTTCGAAGGGAGTACAACCTTTGGAAAGTAGTAGAGGTCTTGGAAGGTGTAAGACTGGTGATCCCCACCTTGAACTTGTCGTAATGCTTTCTACAAGTCATTCATCCAGGTCAGAAGTGCATCTGGGGTTGCTGTTGACGTTGATTGTGCAGCTGGGGCTGGTCCCGCGTACGCTGTGTTTATAGCACCCATGTGCTCCTCCAGATCTATCATCTCACCACCAAGTGTCGTGGCTTGATGACCAGCGTACTCATGCATATGTGTTGTTTGGCCTGTATCTGATGCAAGGGTGCAGAAATGACAGTATGTTGTGCTAGACGTGGTGTTGTGTGTGGGAGCAACAATTGTAGAACTGGTATGGTTGAGTTCACAGGTCCTTGTACTCCTGCCAGCCCAAGAGGCTGACCACCAATAGATGGAGGAATATGCTATGTGTACAGTGGTGATGATACTAATGGCAGAGAAGTGGTGCTTGCCGTCGAGACAGTGAGAAGCTGTGGCAACAACTACGGTGGTGGTGTGATTGGTGCAGCATGAAATGCCTAAGTAGGTGGAGATGGATCTTCAGGAACAAGACAAATTGGTGTAGTCGAAGTAGGATCTAAATAAAAAGTCATGCTTTGCAACCTTTGTGCAAGGGCCAGAAGTTGCTGAGACAGCACAGTAAGAGAACCATCGGTAGCAGTACTAAGGGTCAGAAGAGCAAGCGGAAGGGATGTCAAAGGTGGCTGGAAGTTCAAGGATCCGATGGGTTGAGTTCCTATAGATGAAGCAATCGCAGCCAGCTGTGAGTCAAGTGGAGCTGAACCAACTGAAGGACAAGACATTATCAGATCAGATGCCCTAATGGTGATCATAGTAACTGCCTCAGTCACGGGCTTCAGACCAATCAGGGTCCGCCAGTGTCCCGAAACTGGAGGATAGGGAACTCCATGTGCCTAAAAGTGGCTGTCATGGAGTGCAGGTGAAGTGAAAGATGTCAAAGTAAAGGAGGAAGGAGGGGCGGAAATAGGGATCCCCTCCGGAGTAGCTGGTACAAAGGTTTGACACTCGCTGGGCTATAACGGACTGCGAATGGGTAAGGATGGGACTACGATTGCAAATTGGAGGACGACACCTACGAAGAACTATCATCGAAAGTGACAGATAGCTCAGGGAAAGATAATCGAGAACAATGCCTCAAGACCGAGGTCATTGAAAGAAACTGCCAGCCTCTAGCCTAGGAACTCACACACAACACTCTATACCTGATAGAGGAAAAAACCTAATGTGTTAGTGAAGAAGAAAAGGCATAACAACAGAAGAAACAAGTGAGCTATGCAATTATTCGTTAGGATGGTATGAATGGCACACATGCACATGAATGCTACTAATATGCCCTCTCTCACCATGCATGTCCCGCATGGGGTTGACACACGAGACACACTCATGATTTTAGGTTTTGACTTTGGTCAGAAAAGTAAGGTTCTCACTCTAAATCCAGGCCAAAGCACAGACAGTGAACGAGTGGTGCATTGGCGGCCTCGACTCCTGCATTAGCATAGAGTTGTACCCTCTACTAACACCAACATGACCCTAGACAAGGGGGACAAACTAGCAACACGCCTTATGCCAAAGCTATAAACGGGCTACCAGAATTTTCCTTCACAAACTGTAGGTGGTCAAAGGAGAAGATTCATGCCCTATATGATCAATCATGCAATATGCTTTTGTTTCTTTTACTTGCGTTTTATTAAACTAAGGGGATTTGTGAGCATTTGTCTTTAGTTATGCCTTATTATTTGATTGTCTGAATTTGTGCGTTTTATTTTAACTAGAAAGGGAAGCAAACATGTCTCTACTTTCCTAATCATGGCAAACCCAAAAAGGGAAGAAAACACACAATCATGGCATCCAAACACTCAATTAGCAAGCAAAAGGCATGAGCATGGCTTTTGCTAGTGTAGTGCTCATAGGTAAGTGAAGAAAAGCAAGCATCCAAAGGCATGAATTAAGTCATGTGCTTGTGCTGTGGCATAGCAATTGTGTAAAAAGGCATGTACAGTCAAATAAGTACAAACAAATAGAACAAGTAAACAAACACAAAATGTACAGATCAATGACAAGCAAGCAAGAAAACCAAAACGTAAACCAGAATCTGGTTATCCCCAACGGAGTCGCCAATTCAAGTGACCATGCTGGTGGAACCCTACATTACTCCAAGGTGCGTGGAAACACATGAGGAGTCCCAATATGGTCACGGTGAAGATGGTGAATCCGAGGAAGGATATTAGACTCAAAAACACAAAAAAGGATAAGGAAAAGGAGTCGCCACCTAGTCTTTTAATGGAAAGACGAGGAAAACCAAACACAATGGAAAAATTTAAAGAAATCAATGCAAAGAAAACACATGTATGCTTCATGCCTAATGGATGAAGTGCATGGATCAATGCAGGCTAGAGAAAGGGTAAGGATTCTTGTTACGCATGGGAAAGGTGTTAGGCACCCCCATGCGACCGAAGAATTCGATCTTTCTAGGTTTCCTGCTTGCTAATGATCTAGTGTGGGTATGCCTGTTTACTCTTAATGCACATGCCTAAGATGAATACGAAAACATGCCAAATCAAAGAGAAGAAATGAATAAAAGAGAAATAATAAGGAAAATAATCTGAGGGACAATGTAGGCATTGAAAATGCCACTTTACTGTACACCCGTGGGCGATGAGGAAAATCGTGAAAATCGAAAATATTCGAAAAGCATCACACAAAACAGCAGAAACTTAAGAAATCTGAGAAAATCAAATGAGAAAATAGTCCTCATTCAGGTCCATGTCGGCATTGTCAAGCCTGTTAATGTACGTCCTCGGGAGATGAAAATCCAAAACAAATCAAAATCATGAAAATCGGAAGAAGTTTGGAAAATAATGTGAAAACTAAGTTTGAAATAAGTTTAAAATTTGTGCATGATGCAAGAAAGTACACATGAGAAAATATGCATAAAAAAGGGAAACAAATTGTACAAATGAAAGCATGGGTGAAACATGTAAATTACATGTTCCTAGTAAAGATTGAGGTTTCCAGGGTTAAATCAGCAAAATGTTAAAGAAAACACAATTTTATGCAATTTTAGGGAAGTTGGGGGTTAAATGTGCAAAACTGTGCATTTTTGGTAAAATTAGGATTTGTAGGGTCCAATCTGCAAATTTGCCAGTAAAATATGTGTTTAGTGTAATTTTAAAGAAATTCAGGGTTAAATGTGCAAATTAGTGGACTCATGGATGAAAATTTGAATATCCAAGGATTGAATTGCAAATGTGCAAAAAAAAACATGCATTCAGTGTAAATTTAGTGAAGTTTATGGTTTAAAATGAAAATCTGTGCACATTTTGAGTAAAAACTTGAATCTCCAGGTTTTTGTCTGCAAATGTGCCAGAAAATCATCTTTCAGTGCAATTTTAGTGAAGTTCATGGTTTTATGTGCAAATTATGGACTTAAAGTGAATGAAAAGTAAATCAGAGGGTTTTATGTCAAAGTATAAAACTTGAGAATCAGTAAAAGAAAACACAACGGCCACACTGCAAATTACCAAAACAAACATTATTAAAAAGATTAAAAAAATAATGCAAGGACTGATATGCAAAATTAAAGGACCTAAATGCAAATAGAAGAAAAGAAACGAAGTTTTTTAAAAGAAGTTTTTAAAAACAATCGACTGCACCTCGCCATTGACGACCGTTTGGGGAGCCATCCAAGGCTATGGCTTCCCCGATGCCTGATCTAGCATCCAAACACAAGGGAAGCAAAAGGGTAGAAAAAGGAGGAGTTCCAATGGCTCTGATCTGACACCCCGCTCGCCGGCGTCGTGACTCTGGCAATGGGCCTAGAGAAGAAAGAGCTACTGGAGGCGGTGGAGCGGTGATTCAACGTTCCAGGAAGGTTGAGGGCGTAGAGAGGAGAGTCTTCCACCCTTTGGAAGCAAGAAATGCAGTGCACCCTCCCCTCTCGATCAAGCTTTGTGTCATCTCCATCGACAACGACTGCGGGAGGAACTTGAGGCTTTGAGGAGGGATCTAAAGCATCTGGAGGCCTGAGAGAAAGGAGGGGAAGGTGTTCCGATGATTAGAGTGGAGCTACAAGGTAGGAGGCACTCAGACGATCTTTATTAGGGGTCGTCTTCTTCGGCTACGGTGGGATTGCGATCAGCAAGCTACATCCAACAGCTTCCAGGGTGTTGCACGGCTTCCAGAATGGAGGAGGAGAAAGAGAGGACCGAGACTAATTACTCCACACACATTAGGGCACAAATCACTCAGTGGATACGTGCCCTTACCTCTCTTGCCGGAAAAATGGGTCCAACGACCCATAAAACCTGAAATTTCGACCAACAAGCTTCCAAGCTTCACTGGAACACCTCAGGGAGGTTGAGGAGGACCTAGGGAACAAAAATGGAAGAAGATTGACCTCTGATTGGGGCATTCCTGAGTTGGCAGGGGGTGGAGGCTATTCCAGTCGTCGGAGCTCACCGGAGACGGTGGTCGGAGCTTTGAACTGCAACTTTTCCGAGCTTTCTCAGTGGTCTAAAGCTCCTTTGTCGCTCTAGTTGGCTTGATTGCTTTGGTTTGAGTGATCTCCCTTTGGTTTCTCGCCTCTCAAACTTTTCTCTTTTTTCAAGTTTTTCTGTCTCCGTTTTCAAGCTCCCCCCTGCCCCATTTTCTCTTTCAAATGGGGGGATTTATAGGCTTGCAAATGGCTGGGTTGTTTGGGTTGCTATAGGTAGTTTGTTATGGGTTATTGTACGTAGTTAGAGGTTGTTACAAGTTGTTATAGGTTGTTATGATGATGGTGGGAAGTGGTTAGGATTTGTTTAGGTTGTTAGCGGTTGTTATAGGTTGTTATGGGTTGTTGTGATGAAGTGGGAAGTGGTTAGGTTTGTTTAGGTCGTTAGAGATTGTTATAGGTTGTTATGATGGAGTGAGAAGTGGTTTGGTTTTGTTTAGGTGGTTAGAGGTTGTTATAGGTTGTTATGATTGAATGGGAAGTGGTTAGAGTTTGTTTAGGTGATTAGAGGTTGTTATAGGTTATTATGATGGAGTGGGAAGTGGTTAGGGTTTGTTTAGGTGGTTAAAGGTTGTTATAGGTCGTCATGAGGGAGTGGGAAGTGGTTAGGTCGTTAGGGTTTTGGATTATGGCTTAGGGTTAGGTTTAGGGTTTACTAAGTCTAGGGTTTAGGATAGTTTTAGGGTTTAGGTTTAAGGTTCAACTGTAAGCATATGGGGTGTCTATAGTGACGAGCCAACAAAAATAGAAGCGCATCTTATCACAATGCCAACTACCACACCAGCATTGGCGCCCGCTCCTTCAAGAAGTGGTTCGACTTCCAAGGCTGTGGAAAACATGAAACGAATCTTCAATCCATGAAGCCTAAGTATGACCCCCTCTCCTTTCCCAGAGTACATGAGAAAATCATGGGAGATTCTCCTTCAGATAGGCTACACCCCCAGAACAAGACTAGGATGGCAAGAACAAGGAATGAAGAATGTGCTTGAGACACCAGAGGAGCACAATGGCATAAGACTAGGGTACATGTGGTACCAATCAAAGGACCTCACCAAGCCACTGACTTGATCACTATCAAGCCACTTCGTCTTAGTGGGACATCAATTCAAGGATAGCCTCGTCTTTAAGAAGACCATCAACACATCAGCGTCGCTTCGGCCAATAGCTCGAGCTTTTGGTCTCCTCCCTAGCTCTTCAGATGATCACCTGCCATCACTGGAAGATACCCTTCCTAGCTCTTAGGAGTCTTTTGAGCTCTCTTCACAAGAAGTCGCTGGCGTTGCTCTCCTAACTCTCGACACTCTTTCCAGCCCACCGAAAGTTACTCCATCACCTCTAGAAGGAACCTACGAAGCACCTCCCAGCTCTCTCAAGATCCCCCTATCGTCGGACATTGCATCTAACGACTCCAAAGCACCCGTTGAATTAACGATTGATGACGCTCTCGACATCAGCAACCTTAGCACTCTCTTCAGCAACCTCTAGCCATGCCCCTCAGAGCAAGAAGGGGCTGGGGCCACCCACTAAGCCTATGGTGAAGTGCCTCCAACGAGGAGGCAAATCTAGGTGCAATTCCCTTATCCTTGTAAATAATTTGTTTGTTGCATTTAATTCTTGCATTTTATTTTCATACATTTAACTTTTAGTAATTTATTTCCTAGCTTAGACAATAAAGGGGAAGGAAGTCGAGGATGTGGCTTAGGTGGCCTAACTACTGCCATGTTCTCGTAATGGGTATCTAACGAGCCTACTTAGCGTACAGACCAAAAGAGAAGGGAGCCAGCTACCAAAACTGTCAGAGTCTATCACTATACCACACATTCCCACAAGAACTAGCCAAGTCCCACACCATCTTCCTAGTCGAAGAAGTGTCAAGTACCACTAGCAAAAACACTAGGAACTATGAGGTTTACGAACTGGTGGACATAGATGCAGACCCAGATGAAGAAAAAATGATAGGCCAAAACGTCTTCAAAGAAATGGTGAAGAGATATGATGAACAAACTAAGGCCACTATTGAAGAAACAGAAGAAGTCAATCTACAGACTGAAGCAAACCCAAGGGCAGTTCAGTGCTCATGTCAGATGGACAAACCCGAATGATAAAACTCCTCCAGAAATATGTGAGAGTTCTGGCCTTCACTTATGAGGAAATACCTGGGCTAGAGTCATTGCTAGTAGGTCATACAATTCCCCTGAAGCCAGGTGCATAGATGGTAAGAAAAAGCTCCGAAGGCTTTGACTAGAACTGACGTTAAAAGTTAAAGAGGAGATAGACATGCTACACAGAGCCAAGTTCATCAATGTAGTAGTTTACCCAAAGTGGATTGCCAACATAGTCCCAGTCATGAAGAAAGATGGCAGAGTTTGAGTCTACATTGACTATCAAGACCTCTACAATGCCTACCCAAAGGACGACTTCCCCTTGGCAACATACTGTTACGTCGTCATGCCCTTCGGACTAAAGAATGCTGGAGCTACCTACCAAAGAGCCATGATGACAATATTTCATGACATGATGCATGACTACATGGAGTACTATGTGGACGACCTGCTGGTGAAGTCAAAAAAAAAGAAGGACACTTCGAGGCACTAGAAAGAGTACTCCAGAGGGTGGATCAATACAACCTCAAGATGAATCCCAAGAAGTGTGCCTTTGGAGTTACCGCCGAAAAACTGCTCAGATTCATGGTAAGTAAAAGCGGAATTGATATAGACCCCATAAAGGCCAAATCTTTAATAGATATGCCACCACCGAAGAATATCAAGGAGCTTAAAAGACTCATAGGAAGGCTGCAGTTCATCTGAAGATTCATCTCCCGACATGTAGAGAAATGTAGACCCTTCTATAAGTTATTGAAAGGTTGTGCAGAATTCAAATGGGATAAGGCTTGTTACGGAGCATTCAATGACTTGACGCTCTACCTCCTCAACCCTATAGTACTTGTAGCACTAGTACTTGAGAGACTACTTCTACTCTATCTGGTGGTCACTGATAACTCCATGGGTGTCGTCCTAGCCCAATACAATGAAGCAGGGAGGAAAGAGAAGGTCAAAACTCTTTAAGCTTTTCTTTTCAAACCATTTCCATTTCATTCTTTTCGTTACAGGAATCTATCTCCATGCAACACTTGACCCTCCACTGGGGTCCCAACTTATCTCATTAAAAGCCATGCTTAAAATCATAAATTGGGTCTCATGCCCAAAAATCACACAAAAATCAACATTTTTGTTCATTTATAGGGTCTAAAACCCAAAGCCATGCCCAAATCTATTTATTTAGGTTCCATAGTCCTCTATGACATTTTCATGGGGAAAACACTATTAACACATGCTTAATGTCCATTTAAAACCTTTTACTTCCGTCATTTATGCCATTAATTCAGATGGGTCAGGGGGTGAAATCAGCAGACCAAATTCAAATTTGGTATACCGAAAGTTACTGATTTAGTATATCGAATACCTTCGGTATACCGAAACCCCCTGTTTCGGTCAACCTAGAGATTTCTGTTTGCCGAAACCAGGGATCTTGGCACAATTTGTTAGGATTTCAGCATATCGAATGAGTTCGGCATACCGAATTTCCAGTAGACAGGGCACACCCCTACTCCAAGAGGCAAAAATGGCCCAAGGTGGGAGCCTCGATCGAACCTCCCAAACACACACCAAAATTTCCCAATAAATCATAGGGCATAGACCCTTGAGTCTACTTCAAAACCACTCATACCATTCCTCAATTCATTAAATATGTGATTGTGATCATGTCGGCGATAGCCTCGATACTTGACCCGAAAGACCAAGTACACGAGGATCGGCAAAATCACGGCGAAACAAATAAAATCGGAGTCACCACCTAGTCTTTTAATGGAAAAACGAGGAAAACCAGGAAAATACGAGAAAAATTCAAGAAAGAAGACAAGATGCAAAATGCATGTGTGATTCGTGCCTAATAGATAATGCGAGATGAATGCGGGCCAGAGAAAGGGTAAGGATTCTGATTACTCGTGGGGAAGGGGTTAGGCACCCCAATGCGCCCGAGAAAAATCGGTCTTTCTAGGTTTCCTACTGTCAATGGTCTACTAAATGTATGCTTTCTTATTCTATATGCTCATACATGAAGATGACTAAAAATATGCCAAATCAAAGTAAAGAAGTGAAATCAAAGGAAAAAGTTAATCCGAGGGTCAAATGTAGGCATTGTTAATGTCGCTTTACTGTACGCCCTTGGGCAATAAGGAAAATCGTGAAATTCTCGGAAAGCGTCTTGCAAAATAGTAGAAATTGAGATAAACCCGAGAAAATCAAAAAAAGGGAAAAATAATCCTTGTTTCGGGACCATGTCGGCTTTGCAAGCCTTTTACTGTACGCCCTCGTGCGATGGAAAACCAAAACAAGTGAAAACTGTGGAAAACGGAGGAAAACCTAGAAAACGAGGAGAAAACAAAGCTCGAAACAATGCTAGAAAGCGTGCACCAAGCAAGGTTGAAAAGACTGGAAAAAACCATGCAAAAAGATGTGAAAATATGCAAAATGCACGTGAGTGCAAATCCGAAATCTCTAGGGGGTTTTGTGCAAAAAGCCCAAATCTGAGGGAAACTGACATTCAGAAGCCCAAATCAGCGAAAATACATAGGAAAACACATCCATGCATGTATGAAGAATTCTAGAGTCAAATGTGCATCCCTAGTCAAAATGAAGTTCTCTAGGGGTTACAATGCAATTTACCCATTAATGCATGCATGCAAATCAATTCTGCATAAAATCTGGGTAAAAATCCAAGAAAATGACTAAGAAATGATCTAGGAAGTTTGAAGGGCAAAATGTTCATTTTACCCCTGAAAACAGGCAAACAGAGTAATATCAATGAAGTATAGGGTTTAAACTGCAAATTACCCAGTAGAATAAAACATCTAGAAGAATTTCAGTAAAGACTGAGGGTTAAAATGCAATTCACCCAGAGAAAACATGCTTCGGAGAAGTTTTCAAATAAGTCCAGGGGTTTAAATGCAAATCAACCAAAGAAATGAGCATTCTGAAACATTTTAAAAAGTATAAGGGCTTCAGTGCAATTTATCTAAAGCGAAAAGCATTTAAAAAGATCTGAAGGGCTTTTATTAAATTTTTAAACTCAGAAAACATTATTTTAAATGTTCAGGGTAACAAATGTAATATTTTCAGTTAAAACTTTATTCGAAATATTTAAGAAAAATGATGGTAGGACCTAAATGTAACAAAAGGACCTAAAAGTAATTCTAGAAGGACTAAAATGTAAGAAGAATTAAAAGTTTTAAATTCTGTTAAAATAAATGTTTTTAATTTCTCTTTTATTAAAAAAAGAAAATGATGGTCGCAAACGATGGAGCACCGCCGCCGACGGCCATCCAGGAGGAAGAAACATGCCTTCCGAGGGTCTGATCTTAGATCAGACCCATCAGGAAGCATGAAGGGGAAAAGAGGCTGGCATCCAACGGTTTGGATGTCGGCTCCGACGGCTGAAACGGTCCACCCTCCTCGGTTGCAGTCGGCTGCTCTGGCTACACATTCGCGATGGCTGGAGGCATCTGGGGCTCTAGCGCTGCGATCAGGGGACTTCTTGATGACTCCGGAAGATCGGGCACGATTGGAGGAACGTTCCTGGGGGGCTGGATGGCTGCGGTGAAGCACAGAGCGGCAGGTGAGCTCAGGCAAGGGGTCTTCTTCCCCAGCGATGGCGGATTGAAGCTTTTGGCACAGTAGACTCCCGGAGCTCACAGCTGGCTTACAAAGGTCCTGGGAGCTCGGGGAGGACCAGAGGATCCAGCCTCGCGGTTTAGGAAGGCACGGCAAGGTCCGAGGCTTCCGATCAGGCTCTTCTTTTAATAGTCTTCACCGGCGATGGTGACGGAGCTGGCTCTTGTGGATTCCTCCCAGAGCACACCTCAGTGGTCGGAGTAGGGCCAGGAGAAGGGGAAAAGAAAGAGAAGACCAAGGGGGACCTAATCCTAAGCTCTGGGACTAGAGGGGAACCCCGAGCCAATGCCCCCACCTAGGTGCTTGAATATGACTCTAGCGGGACCTGGGGCACGACACAAGCCAGAGGAGGCCTCTGGACCTCCTGGAATCGATCCAGGAAGCAAGGGGGAAGTCTTAGGAATGATTTCTAGCAGTAATTGAGCTCAGTAAGGTGTGTACCTGGTCTAGCAGTGAAGAAGCTCGCCGGAGATAGCTAGAAACTCAAGCTCTACCCCTCCACGAGACTCCCCTCTTCTCCGGGGATCCTCTGGTTGCTCCAATTGAAGGTGGAAATCACTTTTGAGCTCTCTTCACCTCTCTCTCCCAAAATTCAAATTTCTCTCAAAAGGTTCCCCTTTCCTCTTGCACAGGTTGTTAGGGCTAGAGTGGAGGTGGTTAGGTAGTTAGGGAGTGACTTAGTTAGTTGTAGATTAGTTAGGGTTAGTTTGATTAGTTAGGGTTAGTTTGCTTAGTTAGGGATTAGTTTAGTTAATTGGTGATTAGTTAGAAGTTAGTTTAATTAGTTGGAGGTTAGTTAGAGTTAGTTAGGCTTCTTGGGGATTAGTTGGTGTTAGTTAATTTGCTAGAGATTAGTTATTTTGCTGGAGATTAGTTAGGATTAGTTAGTTTGAAGTTTGACTTTAAGGTTTGACCTAATTAGGGTTTTGATTTTGATTTGATTTATGTTTAGGGTTTTTAACTAAAATTAGACCTAAGTTTAGGATTTAGATTAATGTTTGACCTAAATTTGATCTAAATTTTGGGTTTTAATGAAATTTTGATCTAAATTTAGGGTTCTAATTGCAGTTTGAACTAAATCTAGGGTTTTAATGAAATTTGACCTAAATTTAGGGTTTTTACTAAAATGGTGGCCAGAGTGAGGGTTGATTGTTAATTAGGGTTTTGGCTTATGTATATTGGGGTGTCTACAATGATTCATATGAAAATCACAAAGGGAAAGAGCTCAGTTTAACATACTGTAGCTTACATCCCAAAAATCCATACGAATCCACCAAAATCCATCCTAACCGCATGATTTCTACATGTTCATGCTATTTATAACTTTTCCATCCATTCTATGATTTTTCTATGATTTTACAAGCATTTTATCTCTATTTCATACATTTAACATGATCTACTGGAAGCATGTAGACGAGCAAGGAGAAGGGCCATGTACCTCGAGTGGCACTCCGACGATCTTCCTCACTCCCCGGGAGTCTCCTCCACCGGCGATCTACCCCAACCAGCTCCTCCTCATCCGCATGCCGCATGCTCTCTCTCTCCTCCTCCTTTCCTTTCTCTCCACCCTCCTCCTCTACCCACTCCTACCTCCCTCTCTTTATCTCTGCCTCCTCCCACATGGCGTTGGCCATCCATCCTGTCTAAGGAGACGGGGAGGCATGGGCGTGGAAAAAGAGGAAGAAGAAGACGTGGAAGGGTATGGCTCGTGAGAGAGAGAGAAAAAGGAAGGAGAAAAGAAGGAAAGAAAGGGAAGAAAAGACAAGTACGCAAACTGAGGCGACTGTGCATCCTCAAATCAGACTCCACATAGGTCCAAATTACAAGCAGGAGCACAGCAAGCCAACCACAAGCTCACACATCCATGAAATAACAGATTATCCATTAATAAACCATTTATACAATATTACAATTAATTACATGGTTTATAAGTGAAAATGGATAATCAGGCCCAGATGTCACACTGGAAAACCGTCCCCCCACCACCTGAAACTGTCCCATCGTCGGCGAGCCCACTGTAGACATGGCAATGCAGGAAGATAAGAAGGGAAAGAAGAGGAGGCCTTACCTCCATCACCAGCGAACACCTTCATCATCGTCGTCATCGTTGCTCGAGCCTACCCTGTCGCTGCTTGCACCACTCAGACCGTCGCTCGCCATTGCACCGCCACGTCACAGAAGTCACCACACCTCATCATCGATCATCGCAGGCCACCACTGGATGAGCACAGGAGGAAAGGAGGAAGGAAGAGGAGCGTTGAAAAAAAGGAGGGAGTGGCGATGCTGAAGCTTTTAAGTAAAAGCATTTGGGGCACATCGCCAGCTAAGCAGGCGTCGTGACAGTCACGTTGCTGTATCTGCTAGTGACTTGTCAGAGAAGTCGTTTTTGACACAGGTGACGAGGAAACGTCTTCTTGGAAAAGCCACCCTCTCTTGTGTCGTTTCAAATTCAATGGGCCATGGCAACGATAGTCGCCGATACGAGAGGCGACTCCAACTCCAAGACCTTTCCACTAATAAAAATTAATTTAATTTATGAAATAAAAGAAACAGAATTAAATAAACATCTCAATTTATTAACCCTCTTAAAATAATAATGATATTAATAATAACAAACTTCATAGACATAAAAAATTCACAATTGAATTAAAAAAAAAAGGTAATACATAAAAAATATAACTATTAAAGTCTGTCTCAAATTCCAAGCATTTGGTCTAACTACTCCTTGTCCTTAACGTACTACTGTCAAGAAAGATGAAGGTGGGAATACCACTCCGTGTACTTCGACTCCTATAACTCCTGAGTGGTTGCCGAAAGATGAGCACCTTTTATGGAGATTTGTCAGCCGATATAAACCCGACAAGCAATGTACTTTAGCACCATCTTCTCGTCACGGTCGCCATCTTCTTTGCAGGCACCAATCGAAGGAATCAACACAAAATCCGTTGGAATGGAGAGCCCCTGGTTTTGCAACCGTAGATAACGGTGGATCGGGTATAACACAAAAGAACATGCTCCCACCAACACAAGCTCCAAATGTGGATGAACTGTAGTCATCAGTCTCATATTGAAAGCCTCAGGTAGCTATGGCATGTAGTCAAAGTCCTCCAAAGATAGTCGGCCTAGGCAGAGAACGCAGTCATGAAAGCTCAGCTTATTGAAGTCAGTATAGCAACGACAGTGGGACATGAATCAACTGTGGAGGAGGAAGGGAGAACCGAAGAACTTTTTGGAACACAAAGCACTTGATAGCCCATCCATAGTGTAAGCAAGAATCGCTGGAGTCAAGTATAGGTCAGGATGAGTCGCCACCAGCATAAGAAGATCAACGTGGTGAAGGTCCAATGTGAAATGGTTGTCCGTGAACAACGCCAATCCCCCAACTTCGACAAACAGGCACATCTGCAGCTCCGTTGGGGATAACTTGTGAGTACAGATGACCTCCCACAAGCCTCGGAGATAGAGCCTTCCCACATTCATCAAAGCTTTACTACCTCTCGGCCCTCGCCTAGGAGGCAACCTATCTTTCTAGCATCCATTGTTTCCACTGATATAGCAAAACAGTCATCTAGCAATGATGTGGACTCTGCAGCAAGGCCAAGAAGAGAAGTAGCATCCTCACATGAGATTAAAGTCTCCCTACAAGCAAAGTTGAAAGTATTAGAAGACGCATTCCAGAAAGCCATCTGTGCATGTAGAAGTGACCAAGGCAGGGGAGTACGTACTAAATCTAGGAAATTCTCAAAACCATTGCCTTCAAAGAGATGCTTATTGGTCTCCATGCAATTAAGCAAAAGTGGCACCCACGGAAGACTGTAGTGGAAAGAATAATGAAAATTCGGGCATTCCGTGAGGTTGACTATGACCTGTCATATAATCAATTAAGCATAGAGGAACACAAGAAGCAAGAAGAGCAAGAACACATAGAAGCATACAAGAATGGGAGTAAGGGACAGAAACATACCTTATTCTCTCGAAATGCCTACATTAGGTGTTTGGGTTTATCCACCACCTTCTCTATTCCAAAAGCAGAAGAGGAAAAGGATGGGAGCTTCATTATCAATGCAAAAGAAGAGAAGCAAGTCTTGTAATCGGAGGAGTATGTACGGTCGGGCTGTACTGGGCGGTATACATAATATCCCATGGAGACAACTTGAATTTAAGTTTGAATAAGGAAGTTCTTGCTGGTCGTCGTCGGTAGCGGTGACTACAATAGATGCCACAACAATCGGCGACTAATATAGGCACCTATCGATGTGCTGATGGAATCCACACCACACTCTTGAACGAGTATGTCAAGCCATACCGTGAGGCCACCTTAGGTCCCACTATGTGCATCATGGAAAAGTCCCACATTGGCACAACGAGAAAATCCACCAAGAACGGGCTCCCCGCCTTTGGAGTCCCTACCATGTACAATAGACACAAAATTCTGACTAAGAGGCAAAACCATGATTTGACAAAGGAAAGGCTCACTCCCTCACTCGGTTCACTACTCATACAACTCCATTCTCTATCAAATTGAGTTATGGGTCGATAGTCCTTTTCTAAGAGTACTGGTCACACTCGAGGATGGAAAATACTTGACTATAGCAAATTGCATTCACGCATCTTGCATATGTCTATATGGCTAGGGAACACCCATACCTCACCGGCCTAACCTGCCATATGGATCATTCGTTGCATATCGTATGTTGACTCTGCATTTGCATTTGTGTGCCTGAATCATGCATCCATGCATTTAGGTATCATGCATCGAAAGTGGAATGCAGACGGAGCAAAGTTCTTAATGAGTGTTGGAAATTGTTAGAACTTTGATCCTCCCAGAGCCTATTCAAGCTTCAACCTATCCTAATTACAATTCCAATCTGAGTGATCTCTCAAACAATGAGCTACTAACTACCTTTTCCTTTGACTGGCGATCGAGTAATTCCCCATGGTCATCTTAGTTTTCTGCCTTATTGTGGTGACACCTCTACATGGTTGATATTGTCTCAACATCGACTGCGACACATAGCCCTGGCTTGACCCCTCCATGCCTGAGCCCTCAATATGACAACATTCTTAATTATCTGAACCACTTGGCTGTGTGACCATGTCTCGAAACCAAGTCTGTTCACCCTCATCACTATTTTGGTTGTGTGACCATGTCCTGAAACCAGTAGGTGTTGATTCCTTTTGGAACCTTGTGGCAAATTACTTGATAGAAAGCTCCCTTTCCCAAGAAATGCTCAATGGGGATATCAGTCTTACCTTGAAGTTAATCTTGTTCCAAGATCAACTATATGGAGGGGCATTTATCGATATCCCAATTTTGCATTTCCTAGAGTTATTAAGGATAGGAACCTTGAGGTTCCCCAAATCTTAGTTCTGAGGAGTTTTAACATATTTTCCAAGATTTTTCCTTAAACTTTTAAAGGCATTCTCGATTTTATTGAATCCAAGGTCGTTAGCTATAGCAGAGACAACACTTTCGAACTAGTGGCAGGTTTGAATCCCTTGGGCATTTGTGGTGTGAGTTGCTAACTGTGGCAGAGCTAATACTCTCATCCTACTCAAAATGGTGACAGTTTTGAGTGTTTTAGTTCTAAATGAATGTTTTTATAATTTAAGGATTTTCTGAGTTATTTTCTGGGTTTAACATAAAAGATAGGGTTGAAATTTCAAAGAGGTCATGTTGTTGCCAGTTCAGATGGTGACATTACTAGTTGCTGATTTATGTGGCGATATGATGTGTCGCCCATAAAATAAGTGATTAGATATAGGTGCCTTAATGGGTGGCGACTAATATCTGGCATGGATTCTTCAATGTGCTTTGTCATCATGGGCTTCAACATAACATATGGGACACGTATAAATTTTATCATGATTTTTCCCATCATTAATATTATTTCTATCATTTTCAAAGTTACATAAGAAATATAACCTATCATATAAATATATAAGGATGTTACATAATTCAAGAAAATCATAGAAATAAGAGGTGACAATAAATTAAGATTATATTTTTATTTTACAATTAAAATGAGATTTTCTATTATTATTACTGTAGACACCCCGATTTTGAAGTCACTTGGCAGCAGACTACTCCGGTTGATGCTCTGGTTGCAACCACCAAAATCCTAGCCCACTTAGGCCCGCACAAGCCCATTAGGCCTGCGCAAGCCCATTAAGCCCAATTAGACCCACATTGGCCCACTCTGACCCAATTAGACTTAAAACTAAACAAATTAAATTA
>JAMKQA010027487.1:0-24316 GCA_024699735.1 Posidonia australis
ATTTTTGCTGAAACGGTCTGCCGCTCTTGATGCCGGTATGCCATTTTTTATTTCATGATAAGACACTTTATATCTTTTTCAAGTTATAATATTTATGAAAATATGCACAAGTAAATAATCATCAAAATTAATGTAATATTTCTAACAACCTTTTCCAAAAAGAGACGAAGTTATGAATCCAAATTTACCATTATGGTTGTATAATTAATTAATGATTAATAAAAAACTATCATATTTTGCAATATATATTGTTAATTAAAGTTAGTAAAATCTTATAAGTGATAAAGTAAAATCCTTGTAAAGTAGATAAATAATTTGATAAAATTAAAATGTAATTCATGAATCTTAATCTACATCATTTGGATTAAATACATGCCAATATCTACATCATTTAGAAACTCCTAATATACATATCTATTCATGTACAAATTCAACGATTTTAAAACAAAAATCATTAGATCTCTAAGTTATATGTTTCAAAACTAAAATGTAATCTATAGATCTTAATACATATCATCTAGATTAGGTACACCAAAATCTATATCATTTAGAAACTCATAACATATAGATCTATTCATATCAAATTCAATAGTTTTTTATAAGCTATAATAAACTATAACCAGTATATGTTAAATTTTATTCTTAGGAATTTGAAAATCATTTGATTTTTTTATACAAGCATTTTAAATAGTTTTGATCATATTTAGTAGTTTAGATTTTTAATCTAATAGTTAGATTTTAAGGTATAAAAAAGTTGTCTATATAATATATGTACAGATATCTGTATCCATATACATTGAAAATTTAAAAGATATATTTGTATCAGCTGTTCAAATTCAATAAAATATATTTATATCTATATTATATCCATATGAATACAGATATAGATATTTTACGAATACCGTATCCATCGGCACCTGACTACAACTTTGGGCTACGGTCCTTACAACATAAAAAAAGAAAGAAGGAAAAACCACTGCAGAGGTTGTATTCTGCTTCCCCGTCTCCCGCATTCTCTGGGCCTGTTTGTGCGTCGGAAACAGAAGGAAACCCTAAGAACCACCACCACCTCCTCCTCCACCATTGCGAGTTCTGCGATGGTGCCGTCGCGTCCGCAAGTGCTTTCCCTGTTCCGCTCGCTCCTACGCGCCGCCGGAAGCTTCAAGGACTACAACATCCGGGAGTACGCCAGGAGGAGGACCATCGACGGGTTCCGCCAGAACCGGGCGCTCTCCGACCCGTCCTCGGTCGCCGTGGCCTTATCCGATGGCGTGTCCCAGCTCGAGGTCGTCAGGAGGCAGGCCCTTGTGTACGGGCTCTACGCTCCCCGGGTCAAGAGCGTCATGGAGATCAAGGGCGCCTAAAGTTGTAGAAAAGGTTTTTCCCCCGCCTTGTTGTTTGTGGTGGATATTGCTTGGTTGGTAATGGGAAAGGTGTGATTTTTATTCGTCGTTGATGAGGTTGCTGAAAAGGAATTCCGGTCTTTAATGTAGTTTTCTGCGTTGCAATGGAGAAGAGAACATCTTTTGGTGTATGTGTCAAACACATGAATTGTCTGGGTCTATGAATTCTTTTGAATTTTATGGATCGTGTTTGTGTGATGCTGTGTGATGTTGCAGGTTTGATTTGTTCTAATGGCCAAAGTATTGCAGATTGTTGTAAAGATAAAATTACCACCTTGCGTTTGAAGACTTCTTGTCTTGTGTCTTTCCGTGCTTGCAGCCTTGTATACTTGTAGGGTAGGATTATTTTTGGTCCAGCAGACGTTATGATGTTTGATTATTTGTTTTTTGGTTGCTGTCGTGGCTGTATATGTTTCTAACTACTAAATTGTCTTCATCAGGAAAAGCTCAATCAAAAAGGGTTCACATTATGTGGAGGAGCTGATTCTATTGCTGCCATGACTCTATCAATGGCGAAAAGGCTTGATGATTATATGATACTGTTCTTTATCGAGTCAATGTAACACTCTTGATAAATGCAATTCAGGTTATATTAATTCACGAAGTTCTTTTTATTGTTACCATTGCTAGAGTTTTTATGGGTTCAGTGAGTCTAATAATGCAAGTAGATGCAGGTCATAGAACTTTGATGTGATGCGCCATTGTTGGTTTTTTGCAATTATATGCTTGGCTGTAATATAGTTCCAATTATTTTGTGAATATATGCTTGCCTGAAATATAATTCCATGGACACAGGAATATGTAGTGGCTTTAATGCTAATGGGAGTTGCTGTATTGCACGCACACGTGCGTGTATGCGTCCTCTAGCTTCAATAGAAAAAGTAGTTGAACGGTCCCTTTGTCCATAAATTAGGGACTCCAAGAACTATTCACCCCTTTTATTGTGTTATTACATGTGCTGTGGACTTTGTTCTCTTTCGTCCATCAATTAGGGAGTCCAACATGAAACCGGCATTTTCTCTATCAATGTTTGAAGTTTTGGTCCGTATCGGTGAAATATCGCTGATTTAGGGTTTGGGGAAAGGAAATACACTTGTATTTCCAGAAATAACTAATTTCGTACCTGATTTCATAGATCTACAGTGGTTTTGATCGAGCATTGACTAGTGAAGTTTTTCTTCTACACGGGAGTACAAAAGCTAATGTTGTTGACACAGGATGGCATATGCAAGTAGGAGGTGATGTCTTGCTGTTCTAGTCTTCTCTCGAGTCGCCGTGGTGACCAAATACCATTGTATTGTTGTCTTATAGAGCATGACAACTTGTCAAGTTGAACTTTTAAAGGTCTACAAAAGAATTTAATACATTTTTTATGACTCAGATATCACCTAGACCCACTACCACAATAGGATACACAAATTTGAGCTTAATATCTTTTGAAATTCAAGGTTTTGATGGTGTGGTGTCGCCCTTTCTTTTCTGATATCAACGTTTCAGAAGCAACATCAGTTTCTTCATTTGTGATGAGTGACAACATGCTATTTACTCTGTTTGCAGCAGTTAAATTCTTTACTTCATCCTATTCAAGGTGAAAAGTGATTGCATAACCAAAATTTATCTTCAGAAGAGGTTGATGTTCATGGAGTGAAATTTCTTACGTACATGTTAAAGGTCAGTTTGTTGTTCTATTCCACATGAAGTGGTCTGGAACCCTAATTTTTTTTGTTTGACTGATGCTGCTAATATGACTATCTCCTAGTTTATTTTAGGAGTGAGCTTTTGCTTCAACAGAAGAGAATTACTGGGAATTCTAACAGCAACAGCCATTGTTTTCAATTTGGCTAGTTGGCATCAGGCTGTTGGACTAATCAACCGCTGGTGACCACTTTTTTTCCACATATTATGTTGTTTTATTGGTACAATATTATAAATATTGCCTCAATTCACAACAAATCCTTTTGAGTATTTTTAAGTAATTCTGCAAGAAACTTCCCGAAGATACACAAACTCACAATTCCATGTGTAAACATTGTAGTGATACAATATGATAAGAAAACATGTATAATAACATAAGGCTAACCAATATATAGTAGATGTTCACGGATAAATATCACTGTATACTAGATAAAAGCACCTGTCTATGGAAGAATTGTAGTTCTTAATAATATTCAATGTGTGAAAAATTATCATTGTACTATGTGTTTTAGTTCTACTCACGACCAATATCAAAGTACGTGGTCTTCTACTGTTCACTAATGTAAAGAAAGGTTGTCATAAAAAGTGGATAGTGGAGGATGGAAGATTTGGGAGACTACTCTTTCCTCCATTTCTATCATTAGTAAGATTTTACTGTTTCAAACATATATATTATGAAGCTTGTAAGTGGGCAAATGTGTAACCCATTCGTGATGGATCTGATTAGCCTTGTTTTACTAAATATTCTATCATGTCATCGATGATTAGTTGGTCGACTAGTCGGTCCATATTGAAAATACCAGGAGTACACAAACTTTATTTGTTGACGATTACTATACTAACATGATTACAGATATAATTTAGTCTGTCATGGATAGGGATGTATTTCGTCTGCCTCTTTTCTTTAACTGTCATTATATTTTCAGATTTTTAGGTTTTGGATCTTACTTGGGGCTTTCATTATCTATGTATTTTCATTTTTTTTTGCCCAAGCAAGCATGAGTTTGATGAGGCTTGAAACAATCAAAGGAGCTATTTGTTAACAGAATGATGAATCTACACTTTAGGGAATGAGCAGTCCAAATTTGATCATTGTTTTCAAGTGACAATCGCTGCATTGGATAAAACCAAGTGTATTTTCATTATTGGATGTTTTCGTCCTAAGTATTTTATTACCCGTGCAGTTATGCTTGTGGATCATGATTAAGAAATTTGATCCATGATATAGAATCAAATGTGAGTTGAGAAGTTCTTCCCGTCTGCTGGTGCTTAGGCTTTTCAAAATCTACTTTAGTTGGGATTCTTTTGATAGAGGGGAAAAAATGAATAAATGATTAAGCCACCTGAACATCATACTGTTATTATATGTTTTGCGCTGAAGTGTTTTTTTTTTTTGCTGGGGAGAATTACAGAAGTTACAATCTTTGCATAGCCAGAGACTTGGAAAGATAAGTTTGTACAGCTTATTCTTCTACCCTGTAAAAGTGCCTGATGGCTCATAGTCATAGGCATTGGCTACTTTCCGGTGCTCAAATCGCTGCTGTAAAATTTTCAAAGGTTTGTCTTTAGATATGTTAAGAAGAATCTAGCAGTCAATTATATTTATTAAGAGCAAAAGATATCTTCATTTTGATGCTCAAAATTTATAAAATCCCCCTTTCCTAATTTGTATAAACTATAAAAAAATATAACAACTTCCAAAATTCGATATGATAATTAATATCTAATTAAATAACTAAATTAAGAACGGAATTATAATTCCAATTTAAAATCTTTAAAAAAAACTACTAGCAAAAACCTGAAAAGAACACAGACAACTCAATTTAAAATTTGAGTTTTCTATCTCTGTTGTGAAGATCCACAGAACTCATTGAGTTGTTTCTGAATCTTATATATCTGAAAATTTTGGTAGTATGTACATATACTTCTAGCATTTCTGTTTGATGGGGCCACATACATGATCCAGGACTACGTTGTTTCAGAAGGAATGCTTGAACTAGAACTCTAGTGTCTTATTTAGCTTGAAGGCTTGAACCCAGGCCATGGCTGGGAAGTCGAGTACTCTTGTCATCCAACAAACATTTGTTGGTTTCTAGTATGGCTCTCTATGATTTGCTATTATAGTGTTTTCCCAGACCCCTTTATTGTATGCCTGCAGAAGCCATCTTTCAAGTGTTAGTATGTAGCGGGAGCACTGTCCTTAGTATTGCTTTCCTTTTGGTATGCTTGCAGAAGCCATCTTTCAAGTGTTTGTATGTAGCAGGAGCACTGTCCAGTAAACTACATCATTCTTGTCTTCAAGTAATTCATACTTATGCAGGGTCTCCACTAGTTTTCTAATCCTTCTCCATTTCATTGTCTTTGAGATTCTTTATCAAAAATGAGTGTAAATTAGAATTTATCTTCCTCAATTATTTGAATTTTTTAGTTTTACTATCGTAATTTTTTTTTTGTTACAATTTATTCTCTTGAACTACTTCTGTTAAACAACTAGACTGCTTTTGTTAGGTTTGAAGGGTTACAATTTTTTTTTTGGACAAATTTACCTTTCTTCTCATTTTTTTTCATTTACCCGTCTTAACTATTCAAGTTTTTTAGGTTAGCATACTAATTTTTTTTATTATAATTTATCTTCTTCAACTATTTATGTTAAACAAAGAAACTATTTATGTTATCATATTGTAAACATGATATTTACAATATTTTTTTTAGACAAATTTGTTTTTCTTTTCCATTTTCTATTTTTTACGTTATAAATCCTAAATTCAATTTTACTAGCAAATTTTTTTCCTTTCACTTTCTTTTTCAAACATTTTTTTTCTTTTTCCTTGATAAATTGATCATCTTGAGCTTCATTAACACTATAGAAAGCTCTCAAGCTTCTTGTATGTCATCATCAAATATATTTCAATTAAAGGTCTCATCCTGCTCGAAAATGATATTAGTGATTAAGATTTGTGTCAAGCGAGGTGTGGATGAGGAAGAAAGAATTTCGTAGGAGTAATGTTTGGATCGAGTTTCAAGAGTTGAGAAAGGGATTATTTATAATTAAGGGTAAAATAGTTAGACAAGGTAAAATTTTAACGGTGTTTATTCAAAAAGGTAGTTTTTTGTAATTTACCGTAAGTGAAGGGGACAAGGTGTAACGAAAAAAAGTTTAAGGTATTAAATTGTAAAATTAGAATAGTTGAGAAGGATAAATTGTAATTTAACCTTTGAGGGTGACAAACTTTAATGAAAAATGTTTAAGGTATTAGGTTAAAAAACGTGTAATTTAACTTTAAAATGATAAATTACAGAAGATAAAATAGTCAAATCATGTAAAAATTTAATGTTGTACACTTAAAAAGATGGTTTATTGTAATTTATTATAGTTGAAAGGGATAAGTTGTAACGAAAAAAGTTTAAGATATTAAGTTGAAAATTATGAATAGTTGAAGCAGATGAATTATAATTTAACCATAAGAATGATTCATTGCTAATGTAGCATAATGAATCGATACGATCACACTAACATTGAATCCTAGATGAAATGTGTTTTGAAATTTTAATCGTTATCTTTTTGACTTGATCATTTGACAGTCTAATTTTTCATGCAATAAATCAAATTTGCAGGGCTAACTTTTTATCTTTAAGAATTTGTGACCATTTGTTATTTGCCCTTCTCATTATTGCAAGTATGCAACACTAGAAGATGAATTCAACGAAGCTTACATTGTTTGGAGTTTATCCACAAGTCTATCCAACTAATTCAAACAATTGATGTAACATAGTAAATAAGAGTAAGGGTCTGGTAAGGAAGAAGGTTGGATTGGGCAAAACGAAAAGATTCCGACTGAACTGGTAAGGTCAGACCTTACCAATGTTAAATGGGTCAATGTAATTTGATGTGATGCAACATCCAAATAGAAAATCTAACATCTTTGGTGTTTTTCAACTTGCTTAAACCATATACACATAAAAAATTTCAAGAGATTCCAAAACTTTTTTAGCTAGAGAATCTGACTTCTAGGAAAACGTTTCACAAAAAAAAACCATGAGCTTGTTCACTCCCGAACCCTATGCTATTGAATCTTCAGATGACTTGATTTTTGGTTCATAAACACTTTAAACAGTAAAAGATCCATAATTGGAGTAATTGTAAGCATAATACTTCAACAATAGTAAACAACTTGGTAGATCTAACAATATCAAACATGGATGGTATTGTAAGCATAATACTAAGTTACAACATAATTGTATCTTGTCCTAGCTTGATAAATAAAAGCAGAACAAAAAAAAAAAACATGGGCATATGCTAAGGATTCATTTGGATGGTACTGAATATGGATTCTAAAAGAATCATCCTCTCTTCTACTTCAACTCTACTCTCCATTGTAGTCTACTTCTTCCTAGGAATGATGGACCTTGTTGGGAACTCATCTTCTGCGATAGCGCTCTTAAAACAAAATCACCCAATTGTCCCTTCAAACGAAACCTTAGTATAAAATCTTGGTTTCTCATCTATTGTGTCGCTACCTCTCCTGTGAACGTTGCATGTTTTACGAATGATCATCAATTGCTCCAACACTCATCCTTCTTGTTACTAGATAATGAATTGCCATTTGTTTCTCCTTCTGCAATCCTTTTATTCTTCTCTTGTCAATCTTATGCATGTGAAATATTAAAAGTTTTGACTTATTTTTTTTTAACATTATGTTGTCAAATATTAGGGCCTTTACTTGCAACTGGTAAAATGATCGTGTCTTTTGGGAACTAATGTCAATCATACTTGAGGGTTTCTGGCTGTAACTGTTTGTACAAGAAAGTTTGGTTTATTTCTTCAATTGATTACAAACTCTTTAATATGTCAATAGTTTGATTTTTTTTTATATGATGTGATTCAAATATTAGAGCTTTTGTGCTAGTGGTACTATTAGAACGATCATTTGTGATATTTAGGGATTTCATGATCGATTGTGATGGTTTTGTGATGATTATTTCGTGTTTATTTTTAGGACTTTCATCTTCAATTATTAGGACTTCTTCCGGTAGTTGTTATTGTGCTTTTATTTCCTCATATGAATGTTCCTAAATTCTATGGTTATATGAAAATGTTTAGAAGTATGAAAAGAGATCGTGATACAACTCCATTAGTGCCGAGTGTGCTGATGCAACTTGTCCTTTTTCATTTCTTATGCATTACGCGCTTTTAATCTCATGATACCCATGCTATGGGGAAAACATGGGTATACATTCCATTATAGCTTGATTTACTTTATATACCTTGCCTTCATGGTCATTTAGCTTTTTTAAACATTATTGATCATTTAGGGTCCATTTAGCAGTAAGAAAATGATTAGAAGTATTAATTAAGGAAAAAACATGGGTACATATTTGGTTATAGCTTGATTTTGTTTCTATAGCTTGCCTTCATGGTCATTTAGCTTTTTTAAAAATTATTGACCGTTTGCGGTCCATTTAGCAGTATGAAAATGATTAGATGTATTAATTAAGGAAAAACATGGATATATATTCCATTATAACTTGATTCTGTTTATATGCCTTGCCCTCATAATCATTTAGTTTTTTTTAACGTTATTGACCATTCGTTTCATTCAACATTTTTAAACATTATTGTCCACTTAACAATGTAGTTGTTTTAATTATTGTAAATGTTAACTGATTTGTGTGTTCTTTCCTTCTTGCAGCTTCAATACGACGAAAAGGTATGGTGATCTTATGCTTTGAAGATTTCATTGTTTTGTCAATTACATCGTTGCATTTTTTTTAATTGTTTTACCATGGTTGTAAGAGTAATATCTCATATAAATGTTAGTGGAACTTAAACCATTACTTGACATAATGTGTAATATATCTCATTTAAGAACTAATTTTATTGTATATCTTTTTGATAGAAGATCTTAACTTTTGTAACATAAATCTTATGTGCAACCAGAATTTTCTGGATATTTTCTTCAAAGTTATATACAAATCTTTTCATTGAACTTATATGTTTTGCAAATCCTTGCTTATATTGTAATGAGCTTTGTATACAATTAATAATTTATTAAACAAATAATGAGCAATAAGTTGGCATATTTGATTGACTATTGCTGTATCTACATGTTAATCAATAAAACCTCAATTAGTCTGTTAATTTGTATCACTTCCACCTCTGTTGACTACTAACATTAATTGTTGTTTATGGATAGATTTCATGTAATGGCATGGATTCCAATATGCCTTATCTTCCAACTAAAATGAAGTGAGCTCATGTCTTTAATCTTCCAAGTATTATTTGTGTTCTTCATTAGTAGCATGGAATCCAACATTCCCCAAGTTTGCTTGTGTAACTGTGGATATATAGTCAAAATAGTCTTGAGTTAGACATTAAGGAGCCCAAATAGGATGTTCTTGTGCTACTACTCCCAAATGTAAGTTATAAAAATTACTTGAATTACACTTTTGAGAACACATAGGATTAAAGTAAGATTCATACGCAGGGGTTTGGCCATAGCCATTAGGAGGATGACTAACGCATATGTACCTAATTGTATTGCTACTTCGTCTACCTCCACTAGTGCTATGTGTAGGAATGTCAGACCCAATAGTGATGCAAAGGGACCTTTCAAATATTGTGAATATTGCCAAGAGTTGTAGGCCAGAGTTGGCATGTAGACCAGTGAGGGGGATCAAAAGCTGAAAGAGATTACTAACGAGTGTATTATAACCAAGGTTGAACTAGGAGCTTTAAATGCATGGAAGGACCAGTGTGATGATCGTGTGTAGTACTTAGAGGCATTGGTCAACTTGCAAGCCAAGAAATCATTGAATTATATTACTCTACTTATTGTTGTTGCAGTGCTTCTTCATGCAGTTCTGACTTTGTTGAAGAAGTGTTAATGTGTTGTTGTCATGCCATCAAAAGGGAGAATGCAAACTTACGAGTAATTTCAGAATCAATTTTTATCCATCTACCTTGATAAGTAGTTCAGGTATATGTGTGTATTTAAAAGTAAATGATTTTTGTAATCCCTATAATCTATTTGACTATGTAACTACTTATAAATACATACATATACCTGTATGTGTCAGAATCATTTTTTGTCCATCTATCTTGATAAGTAGTTACTATGTTCAGGTATATGTGTGCATTTATGTGTGTATTTATAAGTAGTTACATAGTCAAATAGATTATAGGGATTACAAAAATCATTTACTTTTAAATGCACACATATACTTGAACTACTTATCAAGGTAGATGGACAAAAAATGATTTTGAAATTACTCGTGAGTTTGCATTCTTCCTGTGACCATGCCTCCCCGGGGATCCAACGCAGAGTCGCACTAGAGGGAGGAGATCACAGCTATACTAAGATGGCGAAGGCGCAAGATAGGATGAAACGAAAACGAAATGGAATCGCCACCTAGTCTTTTAAGAGAAAGACGAGGAAAACCACAAAAGATTGAATGCAAGAGATGCAAATGTAAAGATTGGATGACTGCTAACCAGAGGATGGGTAAGGATTCCTATTACGCATGGGAAAGGTGTTAGACACCCCTGTATGTCCGAGAAACTTAGTTTTTCTAATCTAATTCGCTTGCTAGAAGCTAGATGAATGCTTGTTAAGCCTAGATCGTGTTCTAAACATACTAATATTAATGCCAAGACAGGACTGGTTGGATGTGCAAGATGGTATGCAAAAATTGCGAAGAAATCCACATAAAATATCACAATCATGAAAACCGACATGATAAAGAAAATCACATGAAATGACAAGATTTTGGGTGAGAATGGCTCAGAAAATCATATAAGTTTCAAGAATGTCAAAAATGCAACCGACTCAGGTCGTCAGAATCAAAGAAAGCATCGCGAAAATCAAGACAGGAAAACTACAAAGAAGTCTGCATAAAATAGGTAAATTGTAACATGTGAAGAAATGCACATAAAATGACGATGTTTTTGTAAAGAAAGGTTCAGGAAATTACACCAGCGTCAAGGGGATCAAAAATACAATAGACCCAAATCATTAGAAGTGTAGAAAACACTATGGAAATTCGAACGGAAAAATTGCAAAGAAATCCACATAAGACAGGCAAATGGTGACGTGTGAAGAAAATGTCATAAAATGACGATGTTTTTGTAAGGAATGGTTCAGGAAACCATACTGATGTCAAAAAGATAAAAAGTGGAGTCAACCTGAGTCATCAGAATCATGGAAAAAGTCATGAAAATCAAGAAGGAGAAATAATCCGCAAATGGGCCAATATGGGCCTTTCAGTTAGTTTGTATATGTCCTTAGGCAATGAAATCTAAGTTAAATTGAAAAAAGTCTGAAATGTAGGAGTAAAAGAAATCAAATCAAATGTCGGATGAGGGACTCCAAAAACAAAGTGAAGATAAATCCACGAAAGAAACACATGAGATGCAGGCTCGCTTAAAAAGGATAGACCAATACGCAAATGTAATGAAGACTATGCAAAATGCATGAAAATGTATAAAAGATGTTGAGGGATGCCTTGGACAAAGATTATGCGTGATTTAATGCAAGAATTAACATGCATATGCATGGATTGGTGGCACAGGGGCAATTTGGTCATTTCAATGGTTGGATGTGATGAGTGCATGTATGAGGATGATGCATGGTCTAAGATATACCAAAATGCGTGCGAAATGTCAAGAAAATGTTATTGGTAAGAAAACATGGAGGAAAAACAACAAAATGATGTAAACACAATAAAGGATAAACACAAGGACTAAAATACAAAATTCGTGGAAAAAGGGGGAAATCATGATTAAAACATATTCAATGGCCTTTGTCTTAGTGTGCATATGATGAATCGAATGACAAGGTGACACTGAGATGTGTGAAAATAACGTCTTGGTAGTTTCCTGAAAACTCAGGGTCTAAAGTGCAAAATTAACACATGAGTGCAAATGTGATTAAAACATGAAACTAAAGATCAATTTACAATACAAACATGATTTTTAAAGGAAATCTATGATTAAATATAAAATATGAAATGCAATAAGTGGAAAATATCTAAAATATGTGAGGAAACAATTTAAACCCTAAATGATAGATTTAAAACCAATCGAAGGGTCTAGATGCAAAATTTCTAGGTTCTGGGATTGTTTGTTAAGAACTTAGGGGGCTGCATGCAAAATTACAGGGCTTAAATGTGATAAAAAATGGACTTTTATGATGATCAGTGCAATTATGAAGTTTCTTAGGGTTAGTGTGCAAATTTTCAAAGAAGACCTCATTTTTAAAAAAACTCTGGGGACTCAGTGCAAAATATTAGGACTTAGTTGCTGTGAAGAAAATATGCAATCAAGGGCTTAGGTGTAATAAAACATGTATGAATGCATTAAGAATAAAAAAATCAAAATATGTAGGGAGTTATGTGCAAATCTTACAGGAATTAAATGAAGAAACAAAAGTTATTTAAAACTACAAGGGCTTAAATATAACAATACAGGACCTAAATGAAATAATCTAAGGATCTAAAAATAAAAATCTAACAGTAAAGGACCTAACCCGAAAAGCTTCTCTTTGAAGTTCACCGACGCTTGATCTTCGGCAAGGGCTCCGATGGGGCTTCGACGACTGGCCAGAGGCGTTGCGACGGTGGAAGAAGGTGGGCGATAGCCCAGGAAGTTGGAGGGAGGCACAGCGGGAGTTTCTAACGCATCGTGATGGGTTGGAGCGGTCTGAGGTGCTCCCCCCACCTCGCGCTCCAGCGAGGTGGCCTGCCGGTGCTAGGGAAGATGACAACGACACTGCAACGGTGCTTCGGCGATGGCTAGGCTTGAACGGAGGTCAGAGAAGCATCAGGGTGGCACGAGGTTGCTCTTAGTGGTGTCGTTGATAGCTGGGGACATCCGGGGAGGTCCACCCATCCCCTGTGGCAGAGAAGACTACGACGGAGGCTGGGGTGGCGCTCTTGGCTCGTAGTCGACGACGCGGCGGCTTGGCGAGGTGTGTAGCAAGGCGGTGGAGCTTATGGAGGAGGTGGTGAGCGACGAGGGTGTTTGGATGGCGCAAGGGATCTCATCGGTGACGGTCGATGATCGACGGGTCAACGGCGAGGACTCCAGCCGTAGTTGGACAACTAAACTCCTCCTGAGCAATGGAAGCTCAGGGAGGAGGAGGAGGAAAAGAGAAGGGAGGCTCCAGGAGCCTCCCCTTGATCCAGGAGGTCAGCGACCTCGCCGATGGTGGTGAACCCACCACCGGAGGAGAAGGAGACGGCGCAGGGGCGGCGGTCTCCGATTGAACGCGACTTAGAGGGCTAGGGAGCTCTCTAGACCTAAAGGGGATGCTCTGGATGGAAAGAGAGGGGAAAGGGAGTACCTGGTTGGCGGCACTGTCTCCCCGGCGGTGCTCGACGACGGCGCTTCTCAGGTGGCTGCTCTAGCTACGATAGCTCGGGGCTTTTTGAAGTGTAAATGGCTAAAGGAGAGGCTCTGGGTCTCGAGCGAATTCGCTAGGCTCTGGCTGTAGGTTTTATGCACGCTGGGGCTCTGGAGGAAGAGGGCCTAAAGAGAGCTCGGAGGAGGTCCCTCTGTCGACAGCGGACGACTCTTTTAAACTTCGGTCCAGTCCTCTCCCGCCGTTGATCATCCTTCTCAGGGGCTGAACACCGTAGGATCAAGCGCGTGATCAAGGAGGAAGGTCCGGAGATCGCACGAGAGGATGATTAGCGCCGGAGTTCTCGGGATTTACCATCGGAAATGGCGTCGAAGATGTCGCCGGAGAATCAGGGTCGCCAGAATTATTTTTGGCATGCCCTAAGTCCATGATTGAGGGATGCATTGGGCTGAGATGGGCCTAGCAGATGGGTTGTGTTTTAGGGTTTTTTCTGGTTTTTTATTTTTGGGATTTTTTAGGGATTTTGGGGTTTTTATTTTAAGTTTTTATTTGGGTTTTATGATTTTAATTAGATTCTTGATTTTGTGACTTTGGTTTTAATCTTAAGTTTGATTAAGTGATTTCTGGATTTTGTTATTTTAGGGTTTTGTGATTTTAGTTAGGGTTTTAAATTAGGGTTTTGGGTTTTAGGTTTAGGTTTTTATGGTTTATTTTGGTGATTTTAACTTAGATTTTGGGTTTTAGTTTTAAGTTTAGTTTGGTGATTTTATTAGGACTTTTGAATCTTAATTAGGGGTTTGAGTTTGTTTAAGTGATTAGGGTTTTAATTATTTTAGGGTTTTAATTGATTTTAGATTAGGGTTTTATTATTTTAAGATTTTTTTGTGATTTAATTAATTGATTTCAAATTAGGGTTTTTAAGGTTTTATTATTTTGGGGTTTTCTCTGAATTTAAATGGATTAAAGTTGTGCTTAAGTTTTAATTTAGATTTAATTAGTTTTTACTTTAAATTTTGGTTTAATTGTTTTTTATTAGGGTTTTGACTTAGATTTTGATTTTATTGGTTTTTTGCGCTATTTTACTTAGATTAGGGTTTCTTTTTAATTAGATTTAATTTTTTTAATGGATTTTATTAACTTTTACTTGATTACGGTTTTAATTTGGATTTTAAATGGGTTTTGACCTTAATTAGGATTTTTATTTGATTAATTAGGGTTTTCATTTGATTAATTGGATTTTAAGTGGATTTAAGTAGATTTTACTTAATTTTGACTTTAATTAGGGTTTTCATTTGATTAATTAGGATTTTAAGCGTTTTAAATGAATTTTGTTTGGTTTTAATTCTCAATTATTGTTTTTTTGCTTGGATTAGGTTAGTGTGAATTGGTGTGGGCCTGACTGGGCTTGTGTGGACTTAAGTGGGCTTGAGGGTTTAGATGGAGCTAGGGTTTAGGATTTTAAGTTTGAAAATTAGGATTTTGGTGATCGCAATCAGAGCATCTTTCCAAAGGAGCCTGCTGCCAAGTGATTTCAAAATCGAGGTGTCTACACTTCCGTTTTGATGGCTTGACAACTACACATTATCACTTCTTCAACAAAGTTAGAACGGCATGAAGAAGCATTGCAACAACAATAACAAGTAGAGCAATACACTTTCGTGATTTCTTGGCTTGCAAGTTGACTAATGTCTCTAAGTACTTCATACGATTATCACACTAATCCTTCCATGCATTTAAAGCCTCAGGTTCAGCCTTGGTTATAATACACTTGTCTGTAATCTCTTTCAACTTTTGATCCCCCTCACTAGTCTGCACGCCCACTTTGGCCTACAACTCTTGGCAATATTCATAGCATTTGAAAGGTCCCTTTGCATCACTATTGGGTCCGACCTTTCTACACATGCCACTAGTAGAGGTAGATGAAACAACAATACAGTCAGGCACATATGGGGCAATCATCTTCCTAATGGCTGCAGCCAAACCACTGCGCATGAATCTTACTTTACCTTCCCATTCCCAGTAAGTATATTGACCATGTTATTGAAATTGCATTGCACTTATGTTATTAATTTCAATTCTTTGTGTTCTCAAAAGTGTAATTCAAGTAATTTTTATAACTCACATTTGGGGAGTTGCTACACAAGAAGATCCTATTTGAATTCCTTGATGTTTTACTCAAGACTCTTCTGATTGTATATCCATAGTTACACAAGCAAACTGAGCAAATGCTGGATTCGATGCTACCAAAGTAAAGTTGCATAACAGAGAAAGCAAGTTAGGTCACAAATAATACCAAGTATAATTTGCAAACAATTCTTATGGTCTCTCCATGATCTGTCTGCCACTTGCTTTTACTTAGGAATGATTACATGTATATGTGTGTCGTTTAATGCCCCCATACAATCCTTAAAGTGCAGGTAAAACTTTCCCCCATATTGGTTCCTTATGAAATTAGGAGTCTCTTGTAGGCTTTCTTTAGGTAGAATAATTTTGGGAGTCCACATACATATTGCATTAAGTACAATATTTAAGTGGCGACTAATGGTCTCTCATGAATGTTGCAAGTTATGTTGGACAATATGGTTCTTATGTCCATGAGCTATTGTTTGCGAGAAAATCTCCATTTGTTCCTCTATAAACAAATATCTGGTGTCTCTAAGAAGATCACATTCTTTAAACATGGTGCACAATTTAAGAAAAACAGGAGGCATAAGCCTACAAGAATCGAAGCAAACTCCATAATGGCTATGTAGCAAGTTGTCTACTATTTCCCTCCCAATGAATCCTATATTATGGACAATATTTCTAATATTTCAAGGTGACATTTGTGTTGTATCGTCCGCAAGCGATTGAAATATCCTATTAAAAATACCATTCTCCTAATCACAATGATCTTCTGCTCGACTCAAATTAGATTGTTGTTGTCGATGAGTTTGATGATGACTTTTCAACAATATGTGATAGAATCCTATGATAATATGATACATGAAAAATATTTTAAAATGAGTGTTAGCTTGTATGTATCAAATGACAAAAATGATAATACACTGTAAGAAAACTAGACATATATACTCAAACTACTTTCTTTAGAATTGATTAAGAAATAGTAGTATATGTTATCCAAATCGTAGGTACAAAGTATCAACCCCAACAACTTGAAATTCATTCTCATGATTGTCACCTATTCTTTACATGATTCAAATGATTTTAAGTAAATATGTAGTTGAAGGTACACATTAGATACTTTTCATGAAAAGATTTCATATCACTGACCAATGTTTAATACTTTAATCTTAACTCATAAACGTTTAAGATTAAAGCTCAGTTCAATACTTTCCAACTAATATCAAACTAGAGATGGAACATACATATTGAAGACATATGTTAAAATTAACACTACCACTATTACTAGTCATTTTTTCTATAGGACAAACTAAAGACTGAATTACATTTTTCTATAGGAAAAACTAAAGACTAAAATATATTTATAAATTTTCGATCAAAGACCACAAATTGTATTTTAGTATTTCGAATATAGTAATTTTCAGATTAGTTTTTTGATAGAATCCTATAATAATATAAAACATTCAAGGAGATATCACTTGGATTTGTCTTTGCATTTTGAATATAATTAATTTGTGAGATTCATAATAAGTATAAATGATCAAATCCATTGTAGGCTCAAATCAATTGCAGATAAGTGTAAAAGAAATTCAGTTTTGATACCTAATCTATCGAGACAATGCACACTAGTATTTCCCGATCATCGATGACAAAGCTCGGAGATTGTTAGAGGGAGAGCAGAACCAAATCTTTACAGCAACGAAAGAAGAGAGTGGACTAAACATTAGAGGGAGATGAGTTGGGTGACGGAGCTTGGATCGTGTTAAAGAGAGAGTAGGATTATCTTCACGGCAATGAAAGAAGAGAGAGGAATGGAATTCAAAGGGAGATCCATTGTTGAAGAAAAGCTTCATGCCAGTGACAAGATACAAGACATTAGACAAGAGATCCGTTGTCGAAGAAGTGCTTCATGCCAAAGACAGAGATGCAAGGCATCAAACAAGAGGTCCATTGCCAGAGAAGAGCTTCACACTAGATCGAAGAAGTGGACAAAGGAGCAGTGGTATTTCGAGAAGAGGAGAAGAAGTAGACAAGAAGATGTTGGTGTATCATTGATTAGTAGCCGTTTATGTAATTTTTGATGGCTTTCTATCGCAATTCGTTGAATCTATCAAGGGCAATTTCATCATTTTACTAACCTAGATGGATGAATCCAACGAGAAGCAAAGTTCAGTTGCTTCTATTCTCATGAATTCTCATGAGTATTTCTCTCTCCTACTTCACCTAGATTCTCAAAAGGAGCAGATCTAATTTTGCCCATTTGGCTTGAGAATTCTGCTCCAAAGTCAGAATTTGGGCTTGAGAAGCAGGGAGTCCAACTTTCCAAACGGGAACACTTGGATCTGCAGATAACACCTCATGAGCCGCGACATTGATAAAGGTGTAAGTTCTAACTTACTCATTTTTATTGTAATAGTTTTTTTATCCTCCGCTTCCCTCCCCCTAATCATTTATCCCGAGATGATTTGTGGCTTAGGAAAGATTCGAGGATTTGGCCTACTAATTTAGGAATTGTTGCCATATTTACAACTGTTGCTTGAGAAGCTTTTTAATTTTAGGATCCGTTTGGCAACAATTAATATTTAGGCTTATTCGACATTCTGTATTATTTTACCAGAGACTAATTTTCAGATCAAAATCAAAATACATGAGAATATTGTGCCTTTTTTGTGTGCTAAAACTTCCCCCATGCCCCCTGGCTCCGCCAATGCTCTTGCCCATGATCATAAGCCCCAATTGAAAGCGTTCTGCCATCGTTGAGCATGGAGTTGTGCAAGAGCCAAATCCCTCCGGGTTGAATGTTGATCATCTGCTACAAATAGTTTTCCCTCTTCTGCTCTTCCCATCCCAGTCGGCCTGGTTTCAAAACCTCCAGATTTACTGGTTTCAATTAACAAATAAGATTCACAGACAAAAACTAAACGCACGTTTGGGACTGAATGGGAGTAGACAATAAAAAACAGCTAATTAATAAAAGGAATTTTTTGTATATAATGGATGATAAAGATGAATATCAATCCACTGATTTGCACAGATGGTTCATATAGAATTCTGGACTGGCATCGTGTCGAAGTAGTAGCATAAATCTCTAGGAAAACGGAACATTTATTCTCTTTTCCCGAGCTTCTCTGTATTCTTTACCAGCAGTACTAATGCATTCTCTCCGATCACCATAAAATAAAAACAAATGTCCTAACTGGGTTTTGACTTTCAGAAACCAAACTCGTTAATCTACATTGATCGATTCTTACGTAAGATAGGTCTAAAAAAAGTCCAGGTAGATTATAATTTTTTTCTTTTTGAATCAGAATACACCTAAAAGGTGGGAGTTTCCCGTTGCATCACACGTTAATTGGTTGTTCTCATGGCAATTTAATCATTATTTTGATTAATAGAAAAGAAGAAGAAGAAGAAGAAGAGAAATAAAGTGCACTGCACGTACCACCGATCGATCATAGAATAGCATGCACATGCAAGATCTCAAACAAAACTAGCAGGCGTACAACTTATCAGCTTCTGTTCACAAAAATGTAAGAGACGACGAAAGCAATAAAGGAATGAAAGAAGCAGCATATCAACTAAACATTGCATTCCTTCAAACCGTCTGCATCTCCTCTTTCTCATAAATCAACTCCCAATACTAATCTTTCGGGCTTGGAGTTCAAGAAGTGGAAAAAAGAAAGAAGAAACATCAAGAAGTTGAACCTCGTACAACAATGGATAGTGCAGAGACAATGGACTAAGAAATTAAGGACCCAACAGAGAATAAAATATAGCATGGAGACGACCGGCTACGTTTGCACCCGGCGGTTATGTCAGTTGTGGAGCCTATTGGGTCCTGAAGGAACGAGCCTCTCCAGCCCGACTCTTGAATCGGTCCCCGCCGACGCCGGTGGCGGGAGTGGCTGCGGTAGGTGGACGAGCGCCACCATCAACCAGAGGCAAGAGGAAGGCCGGGACTTCTGGCTGCAGAACTGGACAATGGCGGAGAGTTCGTCTCTATTGGGAGGGAACGATGATGTTGATTCAGAGAATGGACGCTGCTGGAAGACTACCGCCGCCAAGATCAAGAAAAGTGCAACGAGCAAGGTGGTGATGGTGGTGGTGGTGGTGGAGGTCTTCATGGCCATAGCGCAGCTCAGCAGGATTGTTTGGTCCAGAGAACAAGGAGGGGAGAGAAAGAGAGAAAGAGGAGGAAATCGAAACTATAAGTTAATTAATGATGATCTTGATGGTATGAAGGAGTCCAGCCGCTTCCTGTTTGAATCTTGTGTATATTATATATGGGGACATTTTTTACGTAGGTGCGAGTATGTTGTTAACTTTTTATTTTTCATAAAGACATAAGGAACGAGAAATAATCGTATAGATATACTTATTAGATTTCTATAAATACATAGTGAAATTTTCATTTAAATTAAACTACTATTGATTCTTGACTTAAAGGTGATAATGTTTCATTGTCGCTGGGAGAACTTCAAATTCGCCACAGGTCCCAGGTTCGAATCCTAGGACATGCAGAAATATTTCGCAGTGGTTGGAAGATGGTATAAACTCGCCATCCCCCTCTCTAAACCGATAACAAAAAAAAAAAAAAATTCTTGATTTAAAGGTCTTAACATTCAACATATTTTGTTAAATTCTAATCGTTAAATTTTAGATTAAAAATTAATAGTAAATATAATTCAAATTAGGATGAAATCTTAACACATAGTAGATTATATTATAGATTAACTAATTATATAACTAAATTTTATTTTAAAAAACAGAAAACTAAAACAAATGAGGTGTCTACAGAAAAATTTTCCTATAGGCACCTACACAAACCATTTCCTGATTATATATATAGGTTGGTAGGAAGTCCTAGTCGATATTGATCATCTTACTCAGATTGTAACTGCCAACTAAAGATGTGGTGGTTAGTTGGTCCGATCATGTTTTTTTGTGGTTTATTTTTTAGGAAAATGTTAATAAGAATTTAGACATAATTATCTGTTTTCATGAAGCATGTCCATGCTCAATAGTCTGAACACGACTGTTCAGCTCGTGGTCATAAGAAACTCGGATTTGTTTTGTGGAATGTAAGAAACTGTTGGACTTTTTCTATAGAACCAAATTCCCAGAATATAGCAAAATAACAGGTCTAAGCTGATGACACAGTTCTGTAACGTTCTTAATTTTCATAATAACTTAAAATAAATTAAACTACAAGAAATTAAAAACTAAAAAGAAATATCATCTACTAGAAATTTATGTGTGTGGCTACGAAACTCCAAACTATGTACACTACGTTAAAATTCATCTGCATATCTGTACCTATAACCTAAAACCACGAAGAAAACATGAATGATAAAAGTCACTCAGCATGCACTCCACGAAAATGACGGAAAACAAATCTGTATTAATTTTCTTTTAAATTCATTTTGCAATCATTTTCTCTAAAATCCAACAATCAGACCCGTAAGACCGAAAACCACAGCAAGTGTGACCCACACCGGTCAAAACAGCAAACGAGACTCTACCAACCTAAAACCACAACAAGGCCCTCAATAGTCAAAATTACACACAATGAGTCGGAAAGTCTGATGTTAGGCAGCTAACTCTGGCCACAAGCAGCCACCAAGGTGTACTGCACTGCATGGTGAAGTCACCCTATGCAGGGGCGACCATTGTCCAGCGATTCTCCTACCTAGAAAACATTCACAACGCCAACCCCTATCTGGGAAGGCAGTCTTGTCTCTCAAGACGCTACCAGCTATGAGGTACGTGTTCCATCCGCACTGACCATCACAGGATACGCCTCCTCACGGCATCCTCTACACGGTGTTCAGGAAGGAGTGTCATATCTTCACACCCAACAACACCCGAGTCTTAATACTCACAGCGACAACAAGAGTATCATATCTCCCCGTCATGCCACAAGACACATCAATCCACGGACCACAACCCTAGCCTTAAGACGACAGTTAGGGAGTTTCATACCTCCAAGACCTGACGACTTTCAGTCTCAGGTATCTCGACCCCCAACCTCAACCAAGGAGATGTACCCGACCACCTGAGAATGTCATCACATTCCCTAGTCCTGATGACATGGTCCCACGGTGTCTTGGCCCGCACACAGAAAATCAGGAAAACCATTTTCTAAAATAGGCCAACTTATCCCTTTTGAAAGTCATTTTCAAAACCATTTTATATCTTTGAAAATTCTTTCAAAACCTTGACAAAACGGTATATCAAGTGTCTCACGAGACCACCACTGATGGCCCATGATTCCATCTCAAATGGGCAAAACAAACCAATTCGGAAAGCCACTACATTCAAATGCATTTTACTAGAAAACCAGGAAATACCTCCAAAAAGTCCTGCTAGACACGCGCATATGGACCATGTGTCTAGCCCGTGCCCAGGTATTTTCGTCTGAACGCAAACAGAGCTTGAACCAGGGGTCGGAGCTGCTACCGAAACCGCGCAGGTGGTCCATGCAATCGGCCTGCGCCCCTAGTTTTCTGTCAGAATTCAGACAGCTTGCCGTAGGGGACCCAAATTTCGCATGAAGTGGGAACTAAGGGCGGGCCTACCAAACAACCACCGAAAATTCCGACTAATACATATGAGGTAGATCCTCAAGTCTACTCCAAATCCACATAAACAAAACTAAAATACGTTCATCACACGGCAAGATATAAGTTTGCAACCACTAAGGGGTCAAAAGGACCCAAACCACAACAACCACCATAAAAAGCCATAAATGCCATAATAAATTCTCAAAAATACCGAAACATTAAATTTAGCCTAGATTACATGTATCGTAGGCATTTCTACCATTTTACATGATTTCTACTCATTAGATTGGAGTGCGTACATGTAATGAGCTCTCTGGCGACCCAATGTCCAATTCTGACCAACCACCGCACCACCGACGAGTAGCTCGCCCGTCCTTGGCTATCTTCTGAGCTCACGCAATGCCGAGGATGAAGTCTGGGATCCACTAGTCAGTCGGAACACTAGCAGTGCCTCCGCCTCTCTCTCTCCCACTCTCGGTCTCTTTCTTTGTTTCCCTGCACCTACCAGCAAGGGGAAGGAGTGAAGAAGTAGGGGAAGTGGAGGGAGGGGAAAAATGGCAGGGAGGAGAAGAGAGGGTGGTGTGTCGGAGAAGACTTGCCTCATGCATGCATTTATATGCGAGAGAGGAAGTAGCTGCACACATGCCTGTCAACCCAAGCATGCGCGCACCTACACGTCTTCGGCCACCCCCACACGACCCAACCATCAGGCACAACTAGCTCACAAACACAGGCCCCACACATGAGTCCAGAAACATAGTGCCACTATGCATAGTGTCAACCACGTGGGGACACACAAACAGAAGTCGACTCACGAGGTCCAAATCTAAAATCACAAAAATACACAAATAGGCCTCGGAGCAGTAACATCCATCCAGGATTAAATTTATAAAAATGTAAATAATTACAAAATGAATTTACGGGTGTTACATTTTTTCTTTTTTTCGTTTCTTTCTTTTATTTTGAAAGGAGTTCTCCCTTCTTTGATTTTTCAAGGGTTATTTGCATACTAACCCAGAAACATCCTGTTTGAATCCAGTACCCTTAAAAATATTCCTACCTTTCACATATACGCTTTTGTTAATTTTTAACTTTTTTTTGTTTCCAATATTATCTTTGGATGTTAGATGACTACAATACCCTTACAAGTAGTGGCGAGTGCACATAAAGGTCAGGTGAGGCCCGTCACGAGTATAAGTCCTAACTTATATTCCCAATTCCCATAATCATCGAGGACTAGCAGCGAGCTGGCGAAGCACTTGACTAGTCAAGCTATCAAGCACTCCATGTCTCCACCATGCATCAGCCATCCACAGGTGGTGGCACAGCACTGTAGGAGGAGCAACGATGAACCGATGTCCGACAAAGCACTCCACGTCCCAGGAGAAGCAACGATGAGCTGCCGCAATGCTGCAAGCGGAGTAGTGGCGAGTCGACGAAGCACTCCACGCCATAGGAGGAGCAACGACAAGCCAGCAAAGCACTCCATGTCGTCGAAGGTTTTTACACATTTTGATTTTTGAGTTTCATTGGTAGCAACCAGCAGGTTGTATTACTATATAAAATCGTCAACATATATAACTTATTTTAGTTCTATATCATATATTCATACAAAAATACTCAACATAAAGGAAGCAGTTGCGTATGCATCCATCCACATTTTTGGTCTACATAACTCAAATAGAGATGATAAGAACAAGAGATTGTAGGGACGAAAAGTAGCCTTGATTGTTTTTGTTTTTTAAAGTTGTAAGATCTTTCTTTTTCCTTAAAAAAATGGAGGTAAGCATAATCATGACTAACTTATATGAATGGTCGATGAAAATATTGAGCATTTATTCAAAAATACCCTTTTAGCAAACAAACCTTTTAACAAACAAGTCTTGAAAGAAATGAGAAATAATTGAGAACAAAGAAATGAGAAATAACTGAGAACAAGTCAAGAATGCAACTTTTAAAGAGATCTAGGATTTAATGGCAACATCCAGAGTCATATTTAGTAAGAGGATTCATTCAGAATTTTAGGGGTAGTCTTTGTTGGAAAAATCCTTAATACATTTTGATGATAACAAATGACTATTGATTATTTGACAAAATAATCACTTAAGAAAATCTGATATACTCAAGTACTGAATATAAAAATCATTTATCAAAGGCACATTAGTCATACATA